>CABHPR010103490.1:0-11857 GCA_902168415.1 Peromyscus melanophrys | reverse complement strand
TGAAAAAAGATTTCTCTATCACTTGGCAACAAGCCAGAAATTATAAGAAAATGTCCTACTTGTTCCTTGTATAACCAAATTCTTCTACCTAAAGGAAGTAACCGAAAGGATACTCAAAGAAATGAAATTTGGAGATGTGTTTAATTTTGCAAAATTTGGAAAATTAAAATATGTACACCACACCATAGACACATATTCAGGATTTCAATGGGCAATTGCTTTGATTCTGTAATCACACATTTGTTATAAGTTATGACCATCATGGGGATACCTGTACAACTTAAGACTTACAATGTTCCAGCATATGTCTCTAGTAAAATGAAACAGTTTTTTTTTTGCCTATTACAACATAAAACATATTACATGTATACCACAGAATCCTACAGGGCAAGTAGTTATAGGAAGATCTAATCAAACTCTAAAAGATATGCTTAATAAACAGAAAGAGGTAATAAAGACCCCTAGAGATAGAGTACATAACGCTTTACTAACTTTAAGTTTTCTAAATGCTAATGGTTTGCCAGTATTTTATTGAGTATTTTTGCATCAATGTTCATGAGGGAGATCGGTCTGTAGTTCTCTTTCTTTGTTGTATCCTTGTTTGGTTTAGGAATCAGGGTAATTGTAGCCTCATAGAAGGAGTTTGGTAATGTTCCTTCTGTTTCTACTGTGTGGAGCAATTTCATACTTCAGGAACAACAGCTGTAAAGAGACATTGGATAATGGAAAAAGACTACTGAATTAAATCAGCCTGTGTACTTTAAAGATGAGTTGACTTCAGAATGAAGACAAGGATATGTGTTATATTGGGAAGAGGTTTTGCTTTTGTTTCCACAGGTGAAGAAAAGCTGTGGATACCATCAAAATCGTGGGAGAGCAAAGAAAGAGATACCATGATAAATGGAGACTTCATGGTAATAAGGAAAAACAGGGTGCAAGGGAAGTTCTCAGGAATCCACAAGGATGACCCCACCTTAGACTACTAGCAATAGTCAAGAGGATGCCTGAACTGGCCTACTCTAGTAATCAGATTAGTAAATACCCTGTCATCATAGAGTAATTGATGTCATCATCAAGTAATTGATGGAAGCAGATGCAGAGATTCATGGTCGGGCACTAGGCAGAGCTCCAGGAGTCCAATTGATGAGAGAGAGGAGGAATTCTATGAGCAAGGGACATCAAGATCATGATAGGAAAACATAGAGATGGCCAGGCCAAACTAGTGGAAACTCGTGAACTGTGGACCAATAGCTGTGGAGCTGCCATGGGACTGGACTAGGTGAGGCAGTTGTTTAACTTGATCCACTTAAGGGGCCCCCTGGCAGTGGGATCAGGATCTGTCCCTGGTGCATGAGTAGGCTTTTTGAAGCCCTGGAGGGACACTTTGCACAGCCTTGGTGCAGGTGGGAGGGGCTTGGACCTGCCTCAACTGAATATACTGGGCTCTGCTGACTCCCCATGGGAAGCCTTGACTTGAAGGAGATGGAAATGGGTGGGGGGGGGGGGTTGAGGGGAAGGTTGGGGTGTGGGAGGAGGGGGATTTGTGGCTGTTTTGTAAAATAAATATAAAATTTCTTAATAATAAAAAAAAGATTTGATTTGAACAAGAGAGACCTCTTGATTAGAAGAGGTGGTAGTTCATCAGCCAGCATGACAATTCAATCTAAACTGACTTATAAGACTAACAAATGCTTTTCATTTGATCAGATACAACTTGCCAAAAGGGAAACTCCTCAAAGTTAGGGTTGGGGCAGGGTTTTGTTTTTGTCTTTCTAGGAGAATGAAGGCATCCAGCTAAAGAATCTTAAGACCACTGGACAAATGAGACATCTGAAGAAAAAGAATGAATCATCCACAGAAAATGTCCTTGAAACACTTTCTTGAAACATCCTATTGGGATATCACATTTTCAACAGGATACAATTTCATAAATCTTCCCAAATATTTGTTTCTGCTGTTCTGTACAGACAGATAATGCAAATGGTCTTTCTGTAGTTCCAGTTCAGTTAAATATTAAAGCTGGCCTTGGAGTTGGAGTGTGGCTCTCTCCTTCTGTAAACCCACACATGCTTGTTAAAAGGAAAATCTAAAATCTCTGTCTCATGTCAGAAGAGCCACCTGATATGAGGCAGAAGAAAAACCAAAATTAAGAGACTATTCTATTGCTACTAATCTCATGATCTTTTCGTTTTATTTTGACTCTACAAAACTTTCCTTAAGGTATAAATAGTATAAAAATATTTATGAGATTAATATAAATATTTTAAACTTTTGTCATGATATTAATGGTATACTGATTAATTCTAGAAAAAGGCTTCTTTTAGCTTTCTATACATGATTTTGTGCTTGCATCTCTATCAAGTAACTAGAAATTAAGTTTTTGTACTCTGGATATATATAACAAATTATGGTCCTTTAATCTCTTTGAGATCTGCTGCATATGACATTTAAAATGTATAAGTTTTCTGCAGTGAACCATGACCATGCCTAACAGTGACCTTTGGAGTCTCCAAAAGGATGATGAGGCCTCACAATGATGATTCCACATGGACTATGATAATGCCACTAATCTGACAAACAACACCTAAAGATCGGCTTTGGACTACAAACTGCTAAGAACCATTTCAAGGTGGCTGGTTGAGATGATCCAGCCTCACAGACTGCTTTATCCAGACTTGAACAAGCCCAGCACTTTTCTATTACACAGAGACTGGATAACAAATAATACAGCTAGCTCTTCTAGGACTGGACAGTTATCCCAGTTTTTTTTCAGGGTCCTATAAAGATGCTGTTGCCCCCAGACAGCAGGAGGTAATTTTAAGAACACAATGCCCATATTCCCAAGAGGTAGGATGGGTGGTTTTTGATCATTCAGTGGGTTATGGATATTTGTCATCATTTGGGGGGTTGGTTACAAGTTGTTATTGGTAGTGGTCAGGAAAAAAGTTGAACAAAGGAGTTATATTCAGAAATCTTGTTCTAAAAGGGGGGGATATATAAATAGGATAAAAGGGTAGATTATTGAATCTACTTTTAATCCAAAAAGCAGCTACTAGTTTTAAATATTTTACATTGGAATGGATTTTTCTATATTGATACTAATTTAAGGTTATTTTTGTTAGAACATACTGTACATATGTTTCTACTCTTGTTCAAGGTATTGTACCTATACAGTTCTTCTAACAGTGTAATGTAAAGTTCTAGTCATTGAAAGTTATTATTAGAAACTATTTAGGATAATAAAGAAATGCAGGTTAGGAGTTAGTCACCTATTACAATCAAACTTGTCATGTTAGGTATGTTTTCAAGGTTAAGCAGAAATATGTTTTAGATAGACAGATGGTCTTCAAACACTTCAGAGATCTACAGAATATGGTATTTAAGATATTTTAATAACAGGATTTTTTAAAATGACAATAATACATGTCTGCTCCTGGCAGCACCAATCTACTTCAGAGAAGATGATGGGCATCGAAGAAACACCATATGGAGTTTACTTTCTTTGTGGCAAAAGTTAGCCACTGGGCAAGCAAGTACCCTTGTCTTGACTACTGACAGTATACTGTCCAGATTGGATAGAAAAGAAAGTAACTGCTGGACTTTGCAAAGACAAGGGAGTACAGTCCATCACAAATCCTACTTTACTGAAAAGTCTGTCAGATATTCTAGGCTTGCAGGCTGAAGATCAATGCCCCAACATTGTAGAGGAACCTTGGGTAACTGTCCAGGAAGCCAGCTGTTTTGTCATTTTTAATTTTGGAAGTTGTTTGCGCTGCACTTCCTGTTTACTCATGTAATATTACATCCTTCTCAGGTCTCTGATGGAGTTGAAGACTAGATAGTTACATTTTTTCCTTGTTAAGAGACTCAGAAAAAAAAACTCACAAAAGAGATGTAAAGTGTATAAGGTTGAAAGACATAAAAAGATAGTTTGGGTTTGGTAATGCAAGTTTCGATAGAAAGTGAATTAGCATAGATAATGCAGTATTTTCTCTGAATTTCTCAAATGCTAATGGACTAGACATTGTTAATGTAATTATTGCCTGTATATATTTGTATATAATTATTGTACTTATTGTATATAGTTTTTCTGTAACATGAATCTTAAAAGGTTTAATTAAAAAAAAACCCAGAGCCAAATATTGGGATGAAAGCTGAAATATCAGAGAAGCAGAATAAGCCAGCCACAAGCTCTTACTTCTGTGAAATCCTCAGCCTCAAGAGTATGAATTTCTGTTTCCTCACACTTTGTACACCTTTCTGTGTATTGCCATATTACTTCCTGAGATAAAAGGTGTGTGTCCTTCCCAAGCAATGACATGAGATCTCAAGTTCTGGGATTAAAAGTGTGTGCCACCATGCCTGGCTCTGTTTCCAGTGTGGCCTTGAACTCGCAGAGATCCAGATAGATCACTGCCTCCCAAGTGATAGGATTAAGTGTGTGTGCCACCACTTTCTGACCTCTATGTCTAATTTGGTGCCTGACTTTTTCCTCTGATCCCCAGATAAGTTCATTAGGATTCACAATATATTCTCACATTTCCCCTTTTTTGTCTAAAATAATAAAAGGTTATAACTAATATAAGAAAAACTATATACAATAAGTATATATAATATATACAGTCAAGAATTACATTAACAATGTCCAATCTGTTTGCATTTGACAAATTCAGAGAAAATACTCCATTATTTATCCTATTTTGGTGAGTCCAAAATGTACCTAATTCACTTTCTATCCTAACTTGTATTACCAATCAAAAACTATCTTTTGATGTCTTTCAAACTTACACATTACACCCCTTTAGGGAGTTTCTTTTCTGAATTTGTTAACAAAAAAAACTATAACATAGCTATCTAATTTTCAACCCCCTCAGAGACCCAAGAAGGAGATAATATTACCTAAGTAAACAGGAAGTGCAAACAAATGACTTCCAAAAAATTGTGAAAAATGACAGAAACAACTGGCTGCCTGGATAGTCATCCAGGGTTTCTCTGCAACATTGGGGCATTCATCTTTGACCTACAGGCCTAGCAGATATGACAGAATCATCTATAAAGCAGAATTCTCTAAAGGACCTTTCTACCTTGTCTTGGCAAGGTTTAGCAGTCTTTTCTTTTGTGTCCTGTTTGTGCATTTTGGACAGCATACTATCAGCAATCGAGGTATGGGAACTTTCTTGTCCAGTGGTTAACCTTTGCCACAAAGAAAGTAAATGGAGTTTCTTTAATGCTCATCATCTTCTCTGAAGTAGATTGGTGCTGCCATGAGCAAACATGTCTCATAGTCATAAAAAAAGAGAAAATCTATGTTATTAAAACATCTTAAATGCCATTCTAAAGATCTGTAAAGTGTTTGAAGATGACTTGACTATCTAAAATATATTTCTGTTTAACCTTGAAAACATACGTAATATGACTACAAGATTAATTGTAATGGCTATTAACTTGTGCTGTAGGATGTTCTGTATGTCAAATTACTCTGATTGGTCAATAAATAAAACACTGATTGGCCAGTGGCTAGGCAGGAAGTATAGGCGGGACTAACAGAGAGGAGAAAAGAACAGGAAGGTGGAAGGAGACACAGCCAGCCACCGCCAGGACAAGCAGCATGTAAAGATGCCGGTAAGCCACAAGCCACGTGGCAAGGTATAGATTTATAGAAATGGATTAATTTAAGATATAAGGACAGTTAGCAAGAAGCCTGCCACGGCCATACAGTTTGTAAGCAATATAAGTATCTGTGTGTTTACCTGGTTGGGTCTGAGCGGCTGTGGAACTGGCAGGTGAGAAAGATTAGTCCTGACTGTGGGCCAGGCAGGAAAACTCTTGCTACAAACTTGCATATCTTTTTTTAAAAATTATTATTATTATTATTTTATTAAGAAATTTTCTATTCACTTTACATACCAACCACAGATCCCCCTCTTCCCTCTTCCCACCCCACAGCTTTCCCCCACAAAACCACCCCCCATCCCCACATTTCCCAAGTCAAGGTCTCCCATGGGAAATATTTTAATCTTATATCCTTTTACATGGATAAACATATTAGTTTCTCCTCTAGGTTTATGATCTATCTAAATGGTTATAGGCCATTTGTTTTCATCCAAGAAGTGTTCTATCATGAATAGAGAAGTCAATTGCAGGCATCAAAGAAGTTCTGAGTAGATGTGTATTATCTGACACAGACACAGCCATGTCAAGGATCTGCTGTTTCAGACTCATGAGAAATTTGCAAAGGTCAATCCCCCAGGCCCAGGAGAAATGGCAAAGCCTTCTTCTGGTCCAAGCATGAATGTTTTTTTAAAATTTTTTTTTAAAATTTTATAATTTAATTTTACATATCAGCCACAGATTCCCCTGTCCTCCCTCCTCCCTACCCCCCCTGCCCTACCCCTGACCCACCCCTCATTCCCATCTCCTCCAGGGCAAGGACTCCCCTGGGGATTCAGCCCAGCCTGGTAGATTCAGTCCAGGCAGGTCTAGTCCTCTCCTCCCTTCACCCAGGCTGAGCAAAGTGTCCCAGCATAGGCCCCAGGCTCCAAACAGCTAGCTCATGCACTAAGGACATGTCCTGGTCCCACTGCCTGGGGGCCTCCCAAACAGTTCAAGCTAATCAACTGTCTCACTTATCCAGAGGGCCTGATCCAGTTGGGGGCTCCTCAGCTATTGGTTCATAGTTCATGTGTTTCCACTAGTTTGGCTTATATCCTAATTAGTTTGTAATAACTTTCAAGGACTAGCAATTTGCATTACATTGTAGATGTAATTCTGAATGGTCTTATTAAATAAGAAACACATAGCCAAATGCAGAGTTAAAAGCCCAGAGATCGAGCAGCAGCCAAGAGCTAAGACTGTCTTCTTACCCCTTTCTGTCACTGTTGTCCTTCCCCTCAGAAAGAGACCTACTTCCTGTGTGTCTGCATTTTTATTGACTTTCTGTTCTGCCTTCTCATTAGTTGTAAACCCAACCACATGACCTCCTTGTCACTGCCTGTCTATACAGAGCTCCAGGTCTCTATGGTTGGTATTGAGATTAAAGGCATGTGTCTCCAGGCTGGCTATGTCCTTGAACACACAGACTCTGCCTGCCATGTAATTGGATTAAGGGCATGTGCTACCACTTCCAGACTTCTGCTAATGGCTTGCTATTAGCTCTGACCCCCAGGCATATATACAAATAAAATCATATTTCAGCACAAATAAAATATCACCATATTTCCCCTTTCTATTCTAATAAAAAGAAAAAAGTTATAACTAATGTAAGAAAAACTATATACAATAAGTACAACAACTATATATAATATATACAAGCAATAAATACCTAAACAATGTCTAGTTCATTCACATTTGACAAACTCAGAGAAAATAATTCCATTGTAAGTCAAAAATGTATCTGATTCACTTTCTATCCTAACTTATATTACTAACAAAACTATCTTATAATGTCTTTCAAATTTATACACTTAAACCTCTTTAGTGAGTTTCTTTTCTAAAATTCTTAATAAGGAAAACTTTAACTATCTAATCTTTAATTAACTATAACTATCTAATCTTCAACTCCCTCAGAGACCCAAGAAGGAAATAATATTACCTAAAAAATTTAAAATAAAAACAGAAAGTGCACACAAGCAGCTTCCAAAAAAAATGTGAGTTGACAGAAACAGCCAGCTACCTGAACAGTCACCCAAGGTTTCTCTGCAGCATTGGGGCATCGTCTTCAGTCTGTAGGCTTAGCGTATCTGACGTATTATTTGTTTCATCATCTCTGTTTTATCATTTTAAAAAAGTTGGTTAATATGAGTGTCAAGATAAAAGTTTTAGAAAAACTTGTTAAAACAATCATAGAGAAATTCAGACCCAGACAGAGGAATTTAAAGGTGAACCAATCTCAGCATTGCATTATATAGTTACAGAAAAACAGCCTAAGTCTTTCAAACAGCCAACCTTAATCTATTCAGTAACTTTATAGGAACTGCTAAATGCTCAAGGCTGTATATGAGCTGATTGGACTCCTATGCACATGTTAGATTTGAGGAGATTCAAGGATGCTATAGTCTCATATGGCATGCATTGTCTGTTTGTAAAGCAGATGTTAAACTTGTGGTCACCTTGTAATATAATTATCCCTCAAGATTGGAACGATTTGATTACAGCTACCTAAAAGCTGGTCCACAGTTACAATGGAGGACCTGGTGGAAAAATGAGGGAAAGACAATTGAACAATGACGTAGGGCTAAAGATATGGAAATTTCTTAACATCAACATCTTGGAGAAGGCGATTATGCTGATATACAAAGACAATCTTTATATGATGACCACACACTAATTTTATGCTGAATGGTAGACCTGAATACTTGGGACAGAATTGAAGAAGTAGGAAAAAAAAATTGAGTCATTTACAAAAGTTATACAGGGCCCAAAAGAAATCTTCACTGATTTCTTACAAAGACTGTCTTTAGAAGTAAATAGAATGATACCAATATCAGCTACACAGATAATAATTAAATCTCTGTGTTTTGAAAGTGCTAATGCACAATGCAAAAGGATAATTAGTCTGTTAAAGGCAAGATCGGCACCCTTAGAGGACTGGATCCAAGATACAATAAATATTGAATCTCATGACCATGATGATACTTAGATAGGAGAGGTGATTTCCAGAGGTTTGAAGAAAAATAATAATGTCAGATGTTTCAAATGTGGTAAACAAGGTCATCTAAAAAGGAACTATAAACAGGACATTCCTAGAAATAATGTTTTCTCAAGGAATAATCCCAACAGAATGCGCCTCCCTTCTGGATTATGCAGAAGATGTAAAGGCAAACATTGGACTAATGAATGTAGATCAACAAGGGACAAACAAGGTAATCCTTTGCCTTTGCCATTGGGGAATGCCCTGAGGGACCACTTGCAGACTCCCATGTCAAATTCCATTCAGTCCTTTTCTGTCATTATGGAAGAAAACCCTTCCCAGAGCAATCAAAGGATCTAATGACTACTGTAAGAAACTATACTGCTCTGGGTGATAGAATACCTTTAGAAAGTAAAACAAAAATTTAAGTAGAAACTATAAATCCAAATTGATAAAGATTATACTAGGAACCTCCCCAAAGTTAGGGTTGGGGAAGGATTTTGTTTTTGTCCTTCAGGAGAATGAAGGCTAAGGAATCTGAAGAACACTGGACAAACGAGACATCTGAAGAAAAATGATTAATCATCCAGAAAAAATGTCCCATAAAAAAGATTTGTGCAGTGAACTATGACCATGCCTAACAGTGACTTTGAAGTCACCAAAAAAGATGATGGGGCCCCATAATGATGATTCCATCAGGACAGTGATAATACCACTAAGCTGACAAGCACCACCCAAAGATTGGCTTTGGACTACAAACTGCTCAGTACAATTTCAAGATGACTAGCTGAGATGATCCAGCCTCACAGACTACTCAAGCAAGGACTTTAAGACAAGCCCTGTGCTTTCCCATTGCGCAGAAACTGGACAAAAAATGGTACAGCTACCAGGACTTGACAATAACCCAAAATTTTCTTTTCAGGATCCCCTAAAGATGCCTTCACCCCCAATCTGCAGGAAGTAATTTTAAGAACAAAACAGCCACATTCTCAAGAGGTGGGGTGGGGTTTTTTTGGTCATTCAATTGGGTTATGGATAATTGTCATTGTTTAGGATGGATGGTTACAAGTTGTTAATTGATAATGGTCAGGAAAAAAGCTAAACAACGATTAGATACAGGGTTCTTGTTCAGAAAAAGAAAAGAAAAAGAAAAAAAGAGGATATAGATAAGAGGTAGATTATTTAATCTAGCCTAAAAATCATAGAAATGATAGAATAAAAGGGTAGATCATTGAATCTACTTTGAAGAGAAAAAAGAGGATATAGATAAGATAAATGGTAGATTATTTAATCTACTCTAAAAAAAGAGATAGAAATGATAGAATAAAGGGTAGATATTGAATCTACTCTGAAAAGGAAAAAGAGAGAATATGGATATGATAAGAAGATAAAAAAGAAGATTATTGAATCACTTTTAGAAAGCAACTACTAGTTTTAAATATTTTACATTGGATTGAATTTTTGTATATTGTATACAAAGTATGTATATTGATACAAATTTGAGATTGATTATGTTAGAAAATACTGTACATATATTTCTAATCTTGTTCAAGATATTGTACCTATACAGTTCATTTAACAATGTAATGCAAATTGCTAGTACTTGAAACTTATTATTACAAATTAATTAGGATATAAAGAAATGAAGCTTAGTAGTCATTACAATCAAACTTGTAGTCATGTTACATATGTTTTCAAGGTCAAACAGAGGTATATTTTAGATAGACAGTTCATCTTCAAACACTTCAGAGATCTGCAGAATATGACATTTACGATGTTTTAATAACAGATTTTTTTATGACAATGAGACATGTTTGCTCTTGACATCACCAATCTACTTCAGAGAAGATGATGGGCAGAGAAGAAACTGCTTATGGAGTTTGCTTTCTTTGTGGCAAAAGTCAGCCATGAGGTAACAAAGTGCCCTTGCCTTGACTGCTGACAGCATGCTGTCCAAAATGGACAAGCAGGACACAAAGAAAGGACTGCAGAACCTTGCCAAGACAAAGTAGGAAGGTCCTTTAGAAAACTCTGCTTCACAGATGAGTCTGTCAGACATGCTAGGCCTGTAGACTGAAGATGGGTGCCAGAACATTGCACAGAAACCTTGGGTGACTGTGCAGGCAGTCAGCTGCTTCTGTCATTTCTCACATTTTTTGGAAGTCACTTGCTTACACTTCCTGCTTACTCAGTTTAATATTATTTCCTTCTCAGGCATCTGAGGAAGTTGAAGATTAGATAGTTCTAGTTTTCCTTGTTAATAAATTCAGAAAAGAAACTCACTAAGAGGTGTAAAGTATATAAATTTGAAAGACATCAAAAGATATTTTTGGCTGGTAACACAAGTTAGGATAGAAAATGTATTAGGACGGAGAAATGGATGAGATCTACATGAAGTCTGGACGTGAGTGGGGGTAATGAGGGGCGGGGGGCAAGGGAAAGAGAACTTGGGGGAGCGGGAGATCCCAACTGGATCAAGAACAGAGAGGGAACACAAGGAATGTTCATGGTAAATGAAGACCACATGAGAATAGGAAGAAGCAAAGTGCTGGAGAGGCCCACAGAAATCCACAAAGATGCCCCCACAATAGACTGCTGGCAATAGTCGAGAAATAGCCCGAACTGACCTACTCTGGTGATAGGATGGCCAAACACCCTAATTGTCGTGCTAGAAACCCCATCCAGTGACTGAGGGAACTGGATGCAGATATCCACAGTCAGGCCCCAGGTGGAGCTCCGGGAGTCCAATTGGCGAGAAGGAGGAGGGTTTATGTGAGCAAGAGTTGTTGGGACCAGGGATGGATGGAATACAGGGACGAGTGGCCAAACAAATGGAAACACATGAACTGTGAACCAATGGCTGAGGGGCCCCCAACTGGATCAGGCTCTCTGAATGGGTGAGACAGTTGATTGGCTTGATCTGTTTGGGAGGCATCCAGGCAGTTGGACCAGGTCCTGTGCTCAGTGCATGAATTGGCTGTTTGAAACCTGGGGCTTAGCAGAGAAGCTTGGCTCAGCCTGGGAGGAGGGGACTAGACCTGCCTGGACTGAGTCCACCAGGTGGATCTCAACCCTTGGGGGAGTCTTTGCCCTGGAGGAGATGGAAATGGGGGGTGGGCCGGGGGGAGGGGGCGGGGCGGGAGGGGGGAGAACGGGGAAATCTATGGCTGATATGTAAAGTTGAATTATATTGTAAAATAAAATAAAATAAATTCAAAAAAAAGAAAA
>CABHPR010103489.1:0-14988 GCA_902168415.1 Peromyscus melanophrys | reverse complement strand
AAGTTTATTAGCATACACAATAGTTTGGGGAACACAATACCCCCACAGTTAAGTATGGTTAAGAGGCCAAAACTATTTTAGATATAACTGGGTTATTACTTCTTAGAGACTTCTGGTGTAATAAAATGTTGGTATTCACCACCACTAGATTTTACTGCTACAAGGAATATTGCTATTTCCTTTAGACATGTCTCATTCTATTTATTAGTCATTGAGAATGACAAGCTACACACACAACACACACACACACACACACACAATCTCTCTCTCTCTCTCTCTCTCTCTCTCTCTCTCTCTCTCTCTCTCACACACACACACACACACACACACACACACACACACACACACACACTTCCTGAACATCAGAAAATATATTGTCTGACCCTTAAAAGCATGGGAAATCCTTTCTGATTGCATGTTGAAATATGTTTGAATTTAGGCTTTTCTTTGTCATCCTACAATGTCAGAGCATTTTCTAGCTCATGGGAGATGATGCCAATAGCGTCCTGTTGTGTCTGAACTCATCCATTTGTCTTTATTCACACAAAGCATCTCTTACTATAATGTTTTGCAAAACTTGTCTTCCCAGACGTTAACCCAATGATAATGCATGGAATGTCAGTACAAATGTCAATTTACATTTGTTTCTATTTCAATTGATACCAAGAAACCAGTTCAAAAAGAAATCACTGCATTTTTACTGCTTCTTTGGCTGTTGTTAGCTTGACAGCCAATCAGACTTCTCACACTACAAAGTCTGGGTCAGCTTTTTTAGTTTCCTAGAGAAGAGGTTTCAGAAGAGTTCAAATATAATCAGTGTTCTGAGATCTGTTCTTTGGGTTTAGTGTTTCTCAGCTAGGGTGCGTTTGCTGTCCAGGGGAAATCTGGCAATGTCTGGGGACGTTTTTCATGGTTGCTACAGAGACATGTTACTGACATTTAATGATTAGAGAAGGGTAGAAATGCTGCCAAACATTCTACAATGTGTAGGAAAGTCCCTGCAACAAAGCCATTGCTGTTCAGAATGTGATAGCGGTGTGATTGGGAAACTGCTCAATTTTAAGGCCTCTGGATCAATCTATAAAGACCATTGCCCTTAAATTAGAGAGTAAGCTCTAGGAGTCCTGTAGCAGGAATTATGGATTTGTCTATTCCAGACATTTAATGTAAATAGAATTAAATAATGCATGGTTGCAGCAGGAATCTTAAAAGTTCTTATTAATAAAATCAAACCTGAGGCCAGTTATTGGGGTGAACACTGGAAGATCAGAGAGACAGAACAGGCCACAGCCACCTCACCTTGCCAGTTCCTCAGCTGATCCTATTTCCTCAGACTGGAAGCCTCTGAGTCCTCATCCAGAATGAATCTCAGCTGAACTGCTGCTCCAAAGCCTGAAATCTTAACCAGCTAAAAGCTTCTAGTTTCTGGTCTCCATGCCTTATATATCTTTCTGTTTTCTGCCATCACTCCCTGGGATTAAAGGCTCACTTCTTGGGATTAAAGGCGTGTGTCACCATGCCTGGCTGTTTCCAATGTGGCCTTGAACTCACAGAGATCCAGAGGGATTTCTACCTCTGGAATGCTAGGTGTGAGTGCCACCATTTTCTAGCCTTTGTATCTAGTGGCTGTTCTGTCTCTGACCCCAGATAAGTTTATTAGGGTGCACAATATTTTGGGGAACACAATACTACCACATTTCCCCCTTTTTTGTCTAAAATTAAAAAAGCTTATAACTAATACAAGAAAAACTATCCAATAAGTATATGCTATATATACAGTCAAAAATTACATTAACAATGTCTAGTCCATTAACATTTGACAGATTCAGACAAAAAAACTCCATTATATATATTAACAATGTCCAGTCCAGTAACATTTGATAAACTCAGACAAAAATTTTTCATTACTTATCTTATTTAAAACAAGTAGTTCCTTTTTAAAAGTATTTTTCTTTTCATAATAGATTCAGTAATCTACCTTTTGTCATTTTTATATCTTCCCCTTTTTCTTTTTAGTGTAGATTCAGTGATCTACCCATTTATCCTATTATTTCTTTATCTTTTTTTTTCAGAGTAGAGTCAATGATCTACCTTACATCTATATTCTCTTCTTTCTTTTTCCTTTTTTTTAAACAAAACCTCTGAATCTAACCTCCATGTTCAGCTTTTTTCCTGACCATTAACAATTAACAACTTGTAACCAACTATCATAAACAATGACAATATCCATAACTCATTAAACGACCAAAAAAACTACCCATCCCACTTCTTGGGAATGTGGGCGTTGTTTTCTTAAAATTACTTCCAGCTTTCTGGGGGTGAAGTCATCTTTAGGGGATCCTGAAAAGAAAATTTTTGGGTTAATTGTCAAGTCCTGTATCATTTGTCCAGTCACTGCATAATGAGAAAGTGCAGGGCTTGTTTCAAGTCCTTGTTCAAGTAGTCTGTCAGGCTGGATCATCTCAGCTAGCCATCTCGAAATTGTCCTGAGCAGTTTGTAGTCCAAAGCAGATCTTTCCATGGTGTTAATCAGCTTAATGGCTTTATCATAGTCCATGTGGAATCATCGTTTTGGGATCCTGTCATCCTTTTGAAGATTTCAAAGTCACTGTTAGGCATGGTCATGGTTCCCTGCAGATATTTTTGTGTGTGTGTGCCTCCTCTGTGGTTTGGAGCAATCACAGTCCAATGTCTGTCTGTCTCTTGGAACCATAAACATTCTTCCCTAGAAGAGAAAATCTTCACAGCAATTTCTCCCCACCATTTGTCTTGCCAAACTTTTCCAAACTGACCTTTGCTGATGCTTTCTTATAACATGATGGTCCTGGCAATTCTTCTCTGAACAAGCAGTAATAAGCCCTTTGTCCCAGGTAGCAGCATCATTGCAGTCACCAACACGATGAGAAGCAGCCAGCAACTTGAAGCAGCAGCCGCTGCCTCCATGGTCCCACTGCCACCGTTTTTTGGCTGGGCCCTGGCCGCAGCTTCTCCTTAGCCTCCTAGGCTGGCCTCAAACTCGGGATCTTCCTGCCTCTGCCTCCTTCAGTAAATCCTACCAGCATGCTCCACCACAACCGGCCAAGTGTATCTCAGGCCTGAGCTGGGGCCCTCAAGGCCACAGGCAAGTAGCTTTTTCATGAATTTGTACCCAACAAGTTGGGCGCCAGATATAGCAGGAATTATGGATTTGTCTATTCCAGACATTTAATGTAAATAGAATTAAATAATGCATGGTTGCAGCAGGAATCTTAAAAGTTCTTATTAATAAAATCAAACCTGAGGCCAGTTATTGGGGTGAACGCTGGAAGATCAGAGAGACAGAACAGGCCACAGCCACCTCAGAGTCCAGTCGAAGAATGGGAAGAGGGAATTCTATGAGCAAGGGGCATCAAGATCATGATGGGGAAACCTACAGAGACAACCAAACCAAGCTAATGGGAACTCATGAACTTTAGACCAACAGCTGTGGACCCTCCATGGGACTGGACTAGGCCCTCTGCAAGGCTGTTGTGTAGCTTGATTTGCTTAAGGTCACCCCTGGCAGTAGGATCAGAATCCATCCCTGGTGCATGAGCTGGCTTTTTTGGAGCCCATTACCTATAGTGGGACAACTTGCACAGCCTTGATGCAGGGGGAGCGGCTTGGACCTGTCTCAACTGAATATACCAAGTTTTGCTGACTCTCCATGGGAGGCCTTAACTTTTCTGAGGAGGGAATGAGGGGTGGGTTGGGGAGGGAAGGCTGGGGGATGGATAAGGAGAGAGGGGGATCTGTGATTGTTACGTAAAAAAATGAATAAAAAATGTCTTAATAAAAAATTAGAGAATAGAAATGTTTTAATAAGCATTAGATCTTTTCATTTTCTTGTGTGTCCAAGTTAGCATTTACTGTTAACTTGATGGAGCCTAGAATCACCTGGAAAGAGTCTCAGTTGAGTTCTTGTCCTTATAAGGTTGTTCTGTGGATATATCTGTGTAGGAGGGCCCATTCTATTTACTGGGCAGGTAGTCTTAAGCTGTGTAACAAAAGTAACTAAGCATAAGCCTGTGGGTGAGCCAGAGAGGGAGGACTGTAGGCTGCATTCTTGTGTGGTTTTGACTTGAATTCGTGCCCTGATGTGCCTTAAGGATGGATTGTGATCTGAGAATATAAGTTAAATAAACCTTTTGCTTCACAAGTTGCTTCTGGTCAGAGTGTTTCATCACAGCAACAGAGATGAAAATTGAACAGTGTTACTTTGCCCTTATTTTAGGTCAAAGAAGCTTTTTCCTTTATGTTGCTATCTAATATTATTATTTTTTCCTTTCTTGAAATGAAATATAATAACATCATTCTCCTTCTTCTTATTCTCTCTACTCCACAGATACCCTCTTCCTGCTATCTTTAAGATTTATATCCTCTCCAGGCGGTGGTGGCACATGCCTTTAATCCCAGCACTTGGGAGGCAGAGCAAGGTGGATCTCTGTGAGTTCGAGGCCAGCCTGGTCTACAGAGTGAGATCCAGGCCAGGCACCAAAACTACACAGAGAAACCCTGTCTCGAAAAACCAAAAAAAAAAAAAAAAGATTTATATCCTCTTTTTCTTTAATTTTTGATATACTTGTATATCAATATATTCCTAAATATAGAAATATAATCTGCTCCATCCATATAATATTACTTGTATGTATATGATTTTAGGGCTGACCAATCAGCATTGTGCCTAAACAAGATCTGAACAAGGACGACACTATTAAACAAAGAAGGAGAAACTTTCATGAGGCCCCAGAACCAGACAAAGAACTATAGGCAATAGGAATGCTGAGAGTAGAAGAAATAGTCTTCCCCAGGTAGAAACTCCCATTGTTTATCTAATTGATACTAAAGATGTTTTTGATAGGAAAGGAAGGAGATTATTCCTAGAAGCGTTGCCTGAAAGAGTGGAGCATTACAGGAAAAGACAGAATACAAAATCAGAGGTTGAGAATCTTTGTACATAGCTTCAGCTACAATCTAGAAAAGTGAAGAATGGATGTGCATACAAGAGTATTATGTAACTATGGTGTTGATCAATCCTCTTGCAATTAAGACTCATCATAAAAATGTTTGAGACCAGCACAGCATTTACAGGTTGATATAATTTATTCTTCCAATTTTTAATAAATTCTTTACCACACGATAATCCACTTTTCAATTCGAAAACAAGCTCTGAACTTCATTGTGTCTACTCTGGCTAACATTGCTTACTCCTGCCTGAAATGCATTCAATTTTCCTTTCTGGTTTTTTATATTAGAGATAGAAAAGAGGTTTTCCTTTCAGTCAGTTCTAATGAATGACCATGGATTAGCTGAGTGTTGAGAAGATTCTCAGGCTTAGTTTTGGTTCAGTGAAAGTGAAAGCTAGCCATGCTCGCCTGTATCTACTGTGGGCTCAGTCAAGCTCAACTGTCTACTATCAGACTTGATGTTTCAGGGCTTAGCTGCTACCTTTGCATGCAATCTTCCCTAACTTAATCAGCTCCCTCATGCATTTCTACAGCATGTGTGATTTCTATGTCTCAATTAGCACTTAACACAAAGTACAATCATGTTAGCTTTGAAAGTACTAGTCATTCTGTGTCCAGTTTAATGTCGCTTACCATAATATCCTCCATTTATTGCTGCACATAATAGAATGCTCTTCTTTCTCAGGGCAGAATGGTAATTTACTCTCTATACATAAAACAAACTATTTTGATAGATATAAAATCTTAAACTAAGGATTTGGGAATACAAATTAGAAGCTATCATTTTCCTTGTTCTCTGAGTACTCTTCCTTAGCTTCCATGTCTGTTTTTTCTGCTCCTATCAAACTGCCCATTCCTTGATGATGTTAGAATCAAAGTCATAAACCCCCTCATTCCAATTCCTTCTGCACAGCTCATTCACTCTTAGACCTTTGATGGGTAGCTGGTTCTTTTTCTTCTTTCCTTCCTTCCTTCCTTCCTTCCTTCCTTCCTTCCTTCCTTCCTTCCTTCCTTCCTTCCTTCCTTCCTTCCTTCCTTCCTTCCTTCCTTTTCTTCTTCTTCTCCTCCTCCTCCTCCTCCTCCTACAAGGTTTCTTTGTGTAACAGCACTAGCTGTCCTGGAACTCACTCTGTAGACCAGACTGGCCTCAAACTTGTAGAGATCCACCTGCTTCTGCCTCCTGAGTGCTGGGATTAAAGGCATGCATCACCCCTGCCTGGTGGTTAGTTGCTTCTTAAAACACATGCAACCACAGAGACATATCTTTCCAACAGCCTAACGTGCTTGTCTGTTAGGAAATGATTTCCAGTCTTTACAGAGTCAGTGTCTGATATCTCTTGGTGTGATTCTTTTTTTCCCTCTTCTTGACCAAATATCATGAGAATAGAATTTTTGCCTGCCTTGTTTAATGCCAATTCCTTGACATCAAGAAAAGATTTGATGTATAGTAGGTGACTACTAAATGCTGTTGATTAAATGCTGTCAAATAGACTCTGGTGTCTATATTTTATGTGAAAGAAGAACAGAAATTGCTCTGTTTAAAGAATACAGTGTAGTAATTCTAATTAAGACCCCAGATTTTCAGCCCCATAGAGAGCAGGAGAAAAGCATTACAGCAGTCTCAGCAATGGCCTCTTTGACCTTGAATCAACATGCTTCACAGAATGGTCTTACATAAAGCTTCCCTACCTGCTAGTGGAAGACATAGGATTTGATGTATGAATTAGGTTAGGGATAAATTTGAATATTTGTTCCATAAGATTTTTCAAGATCTTTTATGTGAGAGTTAAGAGATAGATGATAGGACATGTGGGAAACAATTTATATGATGACTTTTGGAGCTCGTGAGCTATTCTAAGCTCTGTATACTCTTTCTGTATGCTCAAGAAATTTGACACCTTTGTTCTCCTCATTCTCTAGACAATAAATGCAGTCACCTGGGCATAAAACAAAACAAAGCAAAACCAAAAACATAGCAACTTAAATTATGCTCCTTTTACACTTAACCAGATTTGGGGGGAAAAAAAGTTAATCAGATGGTGTAACAGTGATCAAAGAAATAATATAAATTCAAAGGAATTATGCTGGTGATTGGTTGGTATAGCCAAGAGCTTACCAATAGTAACAAATGGAATAGCAGCCAAAGTGGCTGTCGTTACATCAATCAGACATTGCTAAGGAGGATGTGCACATGGCCAAGTCTCCTTTTTCATCAGAAAAAGTATTCAACACCACCAATGTTCAAGGGAATGCAAATTAAAACCATGTCTGATATGATCATGTTTATAAAAATTAAACAAACCAAATAACAGGTATCAAGATTCCACAGATTCATAAAAGACACCAGAACCTTTATACACAGATGGTAGGAATGTTAAATGGTGTATCCACTCTAGAAAATAGTATGGAAGTTCCTCTAAAATTTAAAGATACCATGTAGCCCAGTAAATCCAATTCTAAGTATACATACAAAAAATTAAAATTTGGATTGCAAAGAGTATTGTAACTTACATGGTTATTGCAGTATCATTCACAATAGCTTAGCTAAGATATGGAAACAGTTTAAATGCCCATGAAGAATATGAATAGATAAGATGATGTGCTATATCATACAATAGGATAACATTCAATCTTTAAGAAAGAAGTAAATACCACCATTTCAATAACATGGATGAACCCAGAGGCTTTATTCTGAGTGAAACAATCCAGTCATCCAGGTATAAGCACTTTGTGATTTCTCTCATGTGAGGTCATAGAAGCTGAGATTAGATTAGTGGGACCGGGGAAATGGAGGTACCAGGAATAAGGATTGTTTCTCAATGCATATTAAATCCATATTATGCAA
This sequence comes from Peromyscus melanophrys, assembly GCA_902168415.1. Taxonomy (NCBI): domain Eukaryota; kingdom Metazoa; phylum Chordata; class Mammalia; order Rodentia; family Cricetidae; genus Peromyscus; species Peromyscus melanophrys. Next base: position 7,158 of record CABHPR010103489.1, on the reverse strand, counting down.
GATAACTTTAGAGCCCTTCTGAGCAGCATAGTACCTGTTAGGAGTGGCAATGTGCAGCTTAAAATATGGTAAGAGAAGAAATTTTTACATCGTTTTTAGAAAAACACATTGTGTACAAACTTACACAAGTCTACGATACAAATTATGGAGGTGATGTACACATGAATACATTTAGTACCTTCATTCTAGAAAGATTATCATGGGAATATATGTATATTCCCTAACTAATTAAGATGTACATGAAATGTATGTATTTTTGTATATCATGTATACCTCAATAAAGCCTAAAAAACAAAACAAAAATAGTATTTTCTAAACCAGTCTGAGCATGTATCCTAAGTAGCTAGGACAAGCCCTCTTAATATCAGGACTGATCAGGAAAAGGAAGCAGAAGTGTTTTTCATACCAATACTGAATTGTATATTTGGTTTCCTGGAAGGACTAGATGGGAAAACTTTATCCAAGAGTTATATACTATAAACATTTCAGCTTAAGGAAAATTAATGGTCTTAAAATAGGAAATTTTGGAGCTTCCATGTCTCTGATGCTAGAAAACCTGATGCCTCCACACTTTCCACACCTCTTCCTTAGCAAAACGCTACACAGTTGTGATGAGGACACTTGTGGCCTCTAATGGTCAGATAATGGACCATAGTAAAAGTTATGGGTCCCTAGCTGGGGTGTAGCTCATCATGGTTAGCAAAATCCATTATTGGACCATTAAGATCTACAGAAAAGCTAGATGACTGTCAATCACAAAATGAGACTGTATGTATTCTTCTTATTTGAGAAAAATTCAATTTACTCAGAATGAGTGACATTTTTTTTTTACATATGAGTTGCTATCTTTGCATTCTGCATGTGTTTATAGAGAGATTTCAATGCATAACTGTATTTTGTCAATGAAAGTTGATGATCTGTAATTACAGCTCTGCCTTGGATTTAAACTAATTAATTATAATTTTCATAATTTCAAAAGAAATAAGAGAACCCTTAAGGAAAATACAAAGATTAGAGTTGAGTCTGCTTAAAAGTCTAAATGGTTCTTCTGTCTACTCAGTTCACATTTCACAATATGACATTTAATAGTTTGCACATGTCATCACATGTCCAGGATGTATATCGCCCACTTTAGGAAGAACTAAAACCCATTCAATTACAATGGTGGTGAGTTATTAGAGCACAGTCATAGGAATATTTCTTTAGAAATCAATAACTCCATCTTTAGTCATTTGTTCAGCCTTTAGGGACTCTTGCTACTTTAGCTGTGGCTTCTAGAGAATTTAGCAGCCATATGATATCAGTAGCCCTTTTAAAGAAGAGGAAGTGTTTATGACTCTGCTTTTCTTGTCCAGCTCACTTCTGAGTGAGAGTCAATGTAGTAAATCCATTATCTATTGTGTGTTTTTAGAATGTGAGGAGGGACAGGAAGATTTGCATACCAGTCACACTGAGGTTCGTAGGCTCTATTAAAATACTAAAATTGTCCCTCTTGACTGATCAGGAGGGTTATTTATACAAAAGCCTTCCATATTAATGGCAAGTACAGTCCCAATTTGAGATGGTTACCTAGTTTCCTTTTTTTTTAATCTTTCAATTAGCTCATTAAAGAAGTAAGTGCTTTATGCAGCTTATGTGGAAATTTAAATACATTACTTTAAATGATATTATCTAACACAAAAATAAGATAGCAGAAGAATTTTAGTATATTTATAATTAAGTTTCTATGACTCACCCTCTTTACATCACTGAATAATAAGCTACATTCCTTCCTGAAAAACCATGATTACTAGTAGAAGGATATCCAAGGTACTTATAACTGTGTTGTACCATGGGTTAGTTATATTTAAATGAAAATTTTAATATATTTATTTCTTGCTGATTAAAGAAGCAGTGTTCTTTTAACAAAGTCCTTAGCGGATTTTCATCATTTTTTGCTCTGAAGATTCAATTGTAGTCCCATAGAATTGTTGCCAAGTTTCTGGTTGGGTGAGAGGCTCACTATTAAAAAAAAAGCTGACCAACTGTTTAATTGTTTGAAGGACAGGAGTATGGGAGAGTAAAATATGGCCAGTATACTTTTTCTTAGAAGTTGTTTTTCAAGCTCCAAGTCACTGTATAATGATATGTGTTTAATCATGCTTATCATTGAAGGCATTATGAAGTTGAATAACAAGCAGACTATCCCAGTTTCTAGAATGTTATAAAATAGAGTCATCCTGCTTCAAGTTATTATAGCAAAGCACATAAACCCTTTACCACCCAGCCCACTACTCTATTATATTCAAAATTTAGCTTGTGAGAGTGCAGAGTTGTAAAACTAAAGGGGGCTAGTTTTCCCTTGGAACAACTAGTTTAACTTTTCTTAGAGACTCTGAACCATCTGTACTGTGACTCATACTGTAAGTTATGCTTTTTCTTTTCTCTTCACAGCTAGGAAGCTTGCAGCCAGAAAGCCAAGCGTGGTGACCCATGCTTGTAATCCTAGCACCGTACTGATGAGGTGGATTACCCTGAGTTTAAGGCCAACCTGCACTGTAGAATGACACCAAGTTAGCCCTATAGAGAATAAAGGAAAGACTTCAAACTGAAGAAAGGGATAAATACATCCAAGAGTAGACTGTGAAAAATAACAATAAGGGGGATAGGTGAGGCTGGTAGGGAAAGAGAGAAAGGAGGCACCAGCCAGCCAGCAGGGGGACTGCCAGCCAAGAAATAGGCTAATTTAAGTTTTTTTTTTTTAAAGCTAGCTAGAAACAAGCCTAAGCTGAGGTTGAGCATTCATAACTAGTAATAAGTCTTTGTGTTTTTATTTGGGAGCTTATTGGTGGCCCAAAGAAAATTCCAACTACTCAGGGATATGAGGGACATATCTCAACATAATAAGGCAATACACGGCAAACTCATAGCCAACATCATCCTAAACTGAGAAAAACTCAAAACATTTCTACTAAAATTAGAAACATGATAAATATGTCCACTCTCCATGTTTCTATTCAGCATAGTGCTTGGTCTTACCTAAAGAAATAAGACAAGAGAAGATGATAAAGGGATCCAAATGGAAAAGAAGTCAGTGTCCATCTTTACAGATGATAGGATTAGATTCATAAAAGGCTCTAGAGACACCACCAGAAAGCTCCTTCAGCTGATAAACACATTCAGCAAAGGGATAAGTTACAAATTATCACACAGAATCAGTAGACTTTCTACACACTACAAACACACTGAGAAATACAATCAAGGAAACAATCTACCCTCACAACAACAACAAATACCCTGGAATAAATCTAGCCAAGCGCGGTGGTTTGAAAGAAAATGACCTCCAAAGGGAGTGACACTATTAGGAGATGTGGCCTTGTTGGAGGAAGTGTGGTCCTGTTGTAGGAAGTTTGTCACTGTGGGGGCAGGCTTTGAAGCTTCCTATACGCAGGGTACTACACAGTGTGACTATCAGTTGACTTCCTGTTGCCTGCAAGATGTAGGACACAGCTATTTCTTCAGTACCATGCTGCCATGCTCCCCACCATGGTGGACTGAACTTCTGAACTGTAAGTGAACCACCACAATTAAATGTTTCCTTTATAGAGTTTCAGTGGTCATGGTGTCTCTTCACAAGTAACCCTAAGACACCAAGGAAATGAAAGACTTGTACAATGAAAACGTTAGGACTCTGAAGAAAAAAATAGAAGAAGGCATCAGAAGATGGAATGTCTTTGTAGATTGCTCATTGATTGGGAAGATTAATATTGTGAAAATTGCCACCCTATATAAAGCAATCTAAGAGTCAGTGCAACTACCATTAAAATTCCAACACAATTCTTCACAGAAATTGAAAAAAACACCAACTTAAAATTCATATGGGAACACAAAAGACCCAGGTTAGCCAAAACAATAAAAATATTACCAGAGTTGTCACCTGATTAAGTTATATTAAAGAACTATTGTAATAAAACCATAGTACTGTCATAAAAATGGCCTTCAACCATTTGATTTTTGACAGAGGCCCAAAATGCATGTTGGAGGAAAAAATAGTCCCTTCAACAAATAGTTCTGGTCATATTATATAGCTACACATATAACGAAAATAGATATTTATCTCTTACCTTGATTAAAACTCAAAGTAGATCAAGGAATTTAATTTAAGACTTATACCCTAAATCTGATAGAGAATAAAGCACGGAATATGCCTGAACTTATAGGCACAGGAAAGGACTTTCTGAATCAGACTCCAGAAACACAGAAATTAATACCAACAATTGACAAATGGGACCTCATGAAGTTAGAGTTTTAATACAGTAAGGACAATGCCTACTGAGTGCAGAGGCAGACTACCGAATAGAAAAAAATTTTTTTTACCAGCTATAGATTTGACAGTGTCTACAATGTACAAGGGACTAAAAACTCAAAATTAATAGTATAAACAACCAATTAAAAAGTTGGGAATAGAACTAGAGTTTTCAAAAGAAGAAACATAAATGACCGAGAAATGTATTTTGAAATGTTCAACATCTTTAGCACATAAGAAATGCAAGTTAAAACTACTTTGAGATTTCATCTTGATCCAGTCAGAATGGCTAAGACCAAAATCAAACCAAACCAACCAAATTACAAACCAACCAAACAAAAACTCCAGAAACTAAATGACTATAAAATGCTAGTGTGGTTGTGGGAAAGTGTAGATGTAACCAGCTGCCTTATTAAATAAGAGACACAGAGCCAATGTAAAGATGAAAGCCAAAGAGGTCAGAGCTAAGAGTCTTACCCGCTTTCCGCCAGCTAGCCTCTCCCGCCAAGAGACCTCACCGAAAAGGGACTCCTTCCTGTTCGTTTGATTTTAAATAAGAGTTCTGTTCTGCCTTCTCATTGGTTGTAAACCCAACTATGTGACTGCCTCGTAACTACCTCTCTGTACAGACCTCCAAGTCTTCTATGGTTGGTATTGAGATTAAGGGCGTGTGTCTCCACTGCTGGCTGTATCCTTGAACACACAGAGACCTACCTAGTTTTGCCTGCCGAGTGCTAGGATTAAAGGCGTGCACCACCACCGCCCTGGCTTTCGCTATGGCTTGCTGATAGCTCTGACCCCTAGGCAACTTTATTTATTAACATACAAATAAAATCACATTTCAGTACAAATAGAATACCACTATAGGAAAGGGGGGACACATTCACTCTTGGTGGAAGTGTAAATTAATGCAGCCATTATGCAAATCAGTGTGGAGGTTCTTCAAAATGCTGAAGTCGATCTGCAATATGATACAGCAATACTGCTCCTATGCATGCTCCCAAAGGCCTCTATATCCTGCTATGTTGATACTTGTTCATCCATGTTCACTGTTGCTCTATTCCCAACAGCTAGCCTAGATGGTCATCAATGAATGATGGACAATGAAAATTTTGTGCATGTATGCAATGTAATGTTTTTCAGCTGTAAAGAAAATGAAATTAGAAGGTAATTGATGGTGTTGGGAATAATGGTTTTCAGTGAGGTAAACTAGACCCATAAGACAAGTGTCATATGCTCTTGATATGGGGATTCTAGCTTTGAATATTGAGATACACATGTACCCATAGACTAAAGAAAGTAATGAGGTCCATGTGGGGAGCTTTTAAGGGAGATCAGAGAATATAAGTGTTATGAAGAAAGAATGAGGAATTATGGGACAAGAATGGTTAAGTAAGGAGGGGTATGGGAAGACAGAGCATAGGAAGGACAACCAACACCATAGACCTTTGGAAAAGGCATATAGAAACCTATTGTAGAAGCTTCTTAAAGCATATTTATATGTATTTATCCATAAATAAAAAGTTTAAATGGAGCTACCTTGTGATAGGGAGACAATGCCTCTCCTAGGCACCATTCAGTATCAAATGAAAAGCCTAGTGCTAGGTGGGAGTCTCAAGGTTTTGGTCAGTGAGGTCCCATAGACCCCAAAACTTACAGGCTAGTGCCATTGCTCTTGGTTACCCTCTGTTACTTCATGCAGGACCCTATTGATGAATATACAAATACTCGAGTCAGACAGTAAATACTGGTATTGACCTGGAAACTTCATCCCTCTTCTATAGCTTCCATAGTGCTCGGAGGTGCTGTGCATGCTACTGGGAGAGTAAATCAATTATCAGTTGTGCCTACCTGTGAACCATGCATGCTATAACAGTGAGTAGACTGGAAGATATGTAATAGTGGCATGGATAACATGGGAATAGCTAAACACTTTATGAATGGATTTAAGTATTGCTATATTAGACAGAACTCATGCCTTACATGGCTAATGGGACTAAGAAACCGTGGCTGAATAGGTCATTGGCCCTAGGGGAGAACCTATTATTCTGCTAAATGTACATAGTATTAAACCACTTTCTAAGTACTTATCTTTATAACCATAGATGAGTGCTTCTCACCACCTCATCAGAGAAGCTTCTTTTTGAAGTAGATGGCAATTAACATAGAGACCTACATCTAGTCAAGGTGCAGAGAATTGGAGACAGCCCTAAACAGGACACATATTTATGTGTCCTCCCTCCCAGAGGGATTTTTGAGAATAAGGAGCAGAAATATTGTTAGAGCCAGAGTAGTGGGTGACTACAGCAACCCAGTGTTTACCATGACAAGGTGGTTGCACATATAAACTCACAATGGCTGCTATAGTACCATTCATGAGACCTGTGAAAGATCAAACCCGATGAAAATCCTAGCATAAATGGGAGGGGGCGTGTCACAAAGTCCTATCCTTAGTGTCGGAGTGATTGGCAACTGATGGCTGCTGGGAGGTGGGGGTGAGGAGAGCCAGTTTTCTTTAGGGACTCAGCCTGGAGAGTCTATCCATGCTCCAGCAGATAGACCAAACCCAAGCATATACTGCAGCACTAAGTGAACTCAATGGGTGTTCTAAAAAGAACACATAGAATTGGGAGTGAAGAGCTATAGGGGAACAGGAGAGGAGTTGTGATGGAGTGGGTAAGGATAGGCTTAATCAAAACACACAATGAATGCATGAAATTCTCAAACAATAAAAACAACTAAAATTCCAGGAGACAGGAACCTACCTAGTGCCTGTAAGACTGAGCAGGAGACAAAGATCCACATGCAGGTCCAGGGCTCTCCACCCTGGGTCTGGAGGAGAAAATGCGGGCCTGCTTAACACCACAAGGTAC
>CABHPR010103487.1:0-10925 GCA_902168415.1 Peromyscus melanophrys | reverse complement strand
GGGAGAGCTTGCCAGTACACATGAGGCCCTGGGTTAAACAGAGTTGCCAGCCCCATATCCCACAATTCCACTTTCAGGTCTGCACCCAGAAAGAAGAAAACACCAATTCATATGCTCTCTCTCTCTCTCTCTCTCTCTCTCTCTCTCTCTCTCTCTCTCTCTCTCTCTCCCTCTCTCCCTCCCTCCACACAGGATGCTCAAGGCTGCATCAGAAGCAGATATAACTCAATGTCCATCAACACAGAGATTAACGAAGTAAGACATCACAGACAACAGAGGTCCAGCAGGATGGGTTGACCTGTATAGTCTCAGATCCTTGGGAGGCAGGGGCAAGAGAATCACATGACAAGCCCACATTGGGCTGGGAACGTAGCTCAGTAACAGAGTGTTTGCCTAGCACACAGAAGGCCCCAGTACCACCACCACCACCCTCACCCCCAAATACCTCGTGTTCTCTTGCCCAGCCTGGTAGAACAAGCCTGCAATCCCAGGTACTCAGAAGACTTAAGACAGTAGGATCCCACATCCAAAGTTTACCTGACATACAAAATGCTTGGACTATGAGTCCACAAACCTGAGGCCAACCCAAGCAACATAGTGAGACTCACCCCCAAATCTCAAACACCACAAACACATAAAATGTAACTTTAAAAAAAAAGAGCACCGCCGGGCGTTGGTGGCGCACGCCTTTAATCCCAGCACTCGGGAGGCAGAGCCAGGCGGATCTCTGTGAGTTCAAAGCCAGCCTGGTCTACCAAGTGAGTTCCGGGAAAGGCGCAAAGCTACACAGAGAAACCCTGTCTCGAAAAACCAAAAAAAAAAAAAAAAAAAAAAAAAAAAAAGAGCACCGACTGCTCTTCTAGAGGTCCTGAGTTCAATTCCCAGCTACTACATGGTGGCTCACAGCCATCTGTAATGAGATCTGGCATACTCTTCTGTATACATAATTAATTAATTATTTATTAATTAATTAATAAAAGAAATTGACTGCCTCTGAAGTCAAAATGAGGACAGACAGAGCATTCCTAACACAAACACTGAAATCTGAAATGCTCAAAGATCTGAACATCTTTGCGTGCTGATCGGGAGTGGAAAATTCCACACCCGTTATCATGTGCTGGCCCGAAATCCGCTGCAACAGGAGCCATCTGCCAGGGGTGGTGGCTCACATCGGTAACCCCAGCAGCACCAAGGCAACAGAAGCAGGAGGCTGAGGTGGAGTTCCAGGCCAGATGGGGTTGCATGTCAAGATGGCCTCAAAACAAAACAAAACAAAACAACAAAAACCCTGAAAACATTGTCTGAAGACCACTGCGCTACACAAGGGATACGAGTAAGTTTCAAGTTTAGACTCGACGTCATCATCAAATTACATCAACGTGCAATGCACATATCCCCACTTTCAAAATCTGAAATCCAGGACACTCCTTGCATCAAGAATTTGAGATAAGATAAATATAAGTATCATTTGAAATGTTTGGTTGGTAAGAGGGACGCAGATGTTGAGGCAGGCCTCCACCTGGCATGTTTGTTCTCAGGCCTTTGGAGGAAGAAACAGAGGTTCTTTTTAGTGTGGAAAACCATGTCACTTTTGGAGACAGTCTTCTAGCTCAATAAACTGCATATTATAAGAGTGGAGCTTCACAAATGGGGCAGACACAGTTTCCCCACGTCCACTAGAGAGGTCAGCTGCATCAGGCTGGGGAACAAAAGTGAGAGCATGAATTCAGACCCCCAACAGCCAGCCCTGCAAAAAGCTGGCTGTAATCCCCGTGACGGAGGATGAGACCAGGGACTCCTAGTACTCATTTGCCAGCTAGCCTTGAAAAATGGGTGAGATTTGGTGACAGATCTTGTCTAAAGAAATAAAGCAGAGCCAGACGGTGGTGGCACATGCCTTTAATCTCAGCACTTAGGAGCTAGAGGCAGGTGGATCTCTGTGAGTTCAAGCCCAGCCTGGTCTACAAAGAGAGTTTCGGGACAGCCAGGGCTGTTACACAGAGACACCCTGTCTTGAAAAAAGAAAGAGGAGAATGACTGAGATATCCAATGTTAACCTCCACACATACATGCACGCATGTACACACACCATAGGACTATGTGTAGGAGACAGACACACACACACACACACACACACACACACACACACACACACGAAACTACATGGACATGCCCAGCAGGATAGATGCACAGCAGTAGCACTTGCCAAGAGAAGGCAGGCAATTTCTAGTCTGAAAGCCATGATCAGAAGGCTTCAGCATTCTAGGGTATTTTAGACCTTACTAGGGAGGAGAGGGACATTATGATAGTTCTCTCGTTCACACATACTTGCCACTACACACTGCAGGGCTGGCACTTCCTGGGGTCTCAGAGATGTCAGAGTCAGGACAGTTCAAACTACTACCGTTTCTTGAAAGAAAACCTCCCCATGTTTCTGCAGCCGTAGCTTGAAAAGTATTGACCGTTCTGTTTTCTCAGAGATCCCTTGAAAAATAACAGAAGGTCCTTCACCTCACAGCCAGGCTCACAATCCATCTCTTTGTGAAGGTCTCAATTTACATACAACTGAGAGATAGAGCATTCTGTGCTAACTGAGGTCTGGGGCTAGTTAGCAAAGTGCTCTAATTTGGATTCTCTAGCATCCTGGCTCTGTAAGCACATCCATAAGCAAGCAAGCAAATCTCATGAAGAATGACACCGTTCGGGATTTTAATGTTGGGCTTCCGCTGCATCTGTGCCTGGTTTCCGAGGGGACTGTTGCCTTGTGCCAGTGACAGAAGGCAGATACCGCACAGCTGCACACCACCATTATGCCCACAAAGTGTACATGCAGCAGGATCAAGATGCAAACGGCCCAAACGGGGAGCCTGCATGCAGGGAAGTGAACCAGATTGCTTTTCAGACTTCCAGTCTCCGGCCTTCGAGGCAGGGCCTTGTCTGACTCACGCAGTTTTGGCCAAACTCCTACAAGGAAGTGTGCTGTGACCAGTCTTGCACAGAGAATGAAAAATGACAGCCCTGGGCCATTTCTGCCCCCTTGATGTGAGTTTCTGGGTTCATGTACCATCTTTGAGAAACTGGTCTGCATCTCGACATCTAAATGAGCTACTGTTGCAAGTGAATGGTGGAGCAATCCCAGCAGGCATCACCAGTGAGCCCAATTCCTGGTGCTGAGCAGTAAGGAGAACCCCCCACCCACCCAATAACCCTTCCCCTTATCTCCCCCACGGCGGCAGCCACCACAGGTATACTTGCTGGCCCTGAAGGGGTGTGACTTGGAAGTTTAAAACAAAAGCCAAAACCAGGCCCCAGCGCCCTACTTGGCTCCTTCATTCATCTTCATGAGCCTCAGTTTTCCAAGACTGTGAAATGGGAAAACACATCAGAGGGGTGAGATGAAAACCAGTGAAGTGATATGTAAATACTACGAGTCACCTGGTAAGAACTCACAAGCTGTTCACTGGGCCAGCACTCCCGGAAGCTAGATGGTGCTTGTGATTTATGCCTGAATAGCTTTCAGCAAATTGTCACCCTCGGACACAAATGTCACCCTGACATCTTTAAAGCATGAAGGCTTTGTCTCCTGAGAAGTGAGAGCTCTGGAAAATGCCAAGGATGATATAAAGGAAGCAATAGACTCGGGAACTGGCCTATTAATAATAAGTGATTACATAGGAAGAGAGAGGCTGAGAGAAACTCAGAGAGCCTAAAGGCCCGAGGTATCTGAATAGGATTTGAGAATTCTGAGCTAGGGCCGAAAAGAAGGCTCAGTGGGAGCCTTCACACACCACCAAACCTGAGTTCTTCAGTCCTGAGTTCCCTCCTCGGGACCCATAAAGTAGAAAGGAAACCAACCCAGAAGTTGTCCTCTGACCTACACACACACACACACACACACACACACACACACACACACACACACAATGTGACATGTGCACACACACAATAAATAAATAATACACGAACGGGGGAGAGGGGAGGATGCCTTTAATCCAAGCACTATGGAGGCTATCAGGAGGATCTCTGTCTCCATAAATTCAAGGTCACAAGGCCAGCTTGATCTACAGAGCAAGTTCCAGGACAGCCAAGACTATTACACAGAGAAACCCGGTCTCAAAAAACAACAACAACAACAACAACCCCAAAAAAAGAATTCCAAGCTGAGCATGCTGACACACGGCCTGCTGTCCCAGCTACTCCCTTAACCCCACAAGTTCAGGACAAGCCTGGGCAACAGAAAAACATCCCAGCTCAAGGAAAGCGGAACACCTGGGAATCTAAGGCAGGAAGACTTCATCTGGTGAGAGGGAAGCCTATCGCCTGTGTATTAAGTTCCTGGACAGGGACAATGGCTCTGTAGGCACAAATGTTGTTGCCAAGCCTGAAGACCTGAGTTCGATCCCACAGAGTGGAAGAACCAGGTCTCACAGGCCGACCTCTGGCCTCCATACCTATACTGTGGCACCCAGACATCCACACACAGACACCAAAATAAATGCAATGAAACAGAATTTCAGCTGGGGGCTACAGAGGTGGCTGAGGGGTGGGGTCCTTGCCTAGGACACGGGACGCCATCACCTCTCCACCAATTACTATCAGTTTCCGAGTTTCCAGAGCCTGAGCAAATGGAACTCCCTCTGATCCCATCCCCACCACCAAGCCTGGATTAAAGTCTGAGCATCTCCACATCCACCTCATCTCCTAAGGAATTTTCTCTTCCTTGTGGAGACGAGAGGGTGGGTCCAAGTGTCTAGACAGCAACCAAAGGGCAGCCCCAGACACATGGCCTGGACCCTATTGTTCCTGAGGAGGCCGGTGAGCCATCCACACCCAGCCAACAGCCTTCCTGTCACCATCAGGAGACAACTGACCACTTTCCTTCCAGTTCCTTCTGTTTCTGCCCAAATGGTCCAAATAGGCTTGTACTGTTTGTTCGTAACAGAAAAAGAGAAACCAGACAGGGCACACATGGCGGTGGCACACACATGCAGAGGTCACACACACACACACACACACACACACACACACACACACACACACGTTGGTGACACACGTGTCTCTTCCTCCTCTCCCTTCTCTCCAGCTTAATTACTTCTTAAACACACACACACACACACACACACACACACACACACACACACACACACACCAGGATCCTGTCTTTTGGGGACTGTGAAGCCCTAGACATTGGGAACCACAAGAAAGGGGTATAAAGAGACAACTAGCGCTCACAGCCTGGATCACCACTCTGGGGACCTCTGAGATAAATGGGGTTGAAAGAGGGATAAGCCCTGTCCCGACACATAACAAACGTCACATCTTGGCCACACAGACTTCAACTCTATGAGCCTCGGTGCCGTGGGATGAAAGCTCAGGCTGTAAAATACAAAGGACACTCAGGTGATCGTGTCAGAGAGGGCCTTGGTAGGAGTGCAGTGGTGGCCCCTGTCATCCCAGCACTTGGGGACAGAAGTCAGGGATACCCAGAGTTAAAGGCCAGCCTTCGATGCACAGTAAATTCAAAGTTACTGTGGGTTATATGAAATTGCCTCGTAAAAGCACACACGCCTTTAATACCACCACTGGTCTCCAGAGTGAGACCATGTCTCAAAATAATAATAACAACAATAGTAATAATTATAATGATAAGCCAAGCATAGTGGTACAAGCCTTTAATCCCAGCACTCGGGAGGCAGAGACAAGCGGATCTCTGTGAGTTCAAGACCAGCCTGGTCTACAGAACAAGTTCCAGGACAGCAAGGACTACATAGTGAGACACTGTCTCCACAAAAAACAAAACAAAACAAAAAATATCATAATAATGAGATGGTTCGGCAATCAAGAGCACATACCACTCTTACAGAGAACCTGAGTTCAATTCCCGCACCCACAGCCAGCTCACAACTGTTTCCAACTCCAGAGCCAGGGGTCTGAAACCCTCTGCTGGCCTCTCAGGTATCCTCATTCACTTGTGTTTACCAAACACAGTAATACGTATAGTTTAAAATAAAAATATTTTAAGAAAAAGATGCTCTGAAAACATCCAGAGCAGGTCCCTCCTCACAAGGACAGCCACCAAGGGGCTGACAGAAAGTCCCTTAGAAACAAGGGGGCCCTCCCCTCAAGCAAAGCCAGGGTCTCTAATCACTCAGCCAGCAGGCTGAGCCACTGTGCAATGGAGGAACATGCACACACATACAAGCACGCTCACACGCACGCACCTTCCTAGTTCCCATACATAATGGCTTGCCAAGCTGGCTGGACACCTACCTCCACACCCTCTTCTGAGGGACAAGAGCAAAAACTATCTCTGCCAGTCTGTCTAACCATGGCTGGCATTTGGGAGGACTCTAGTGTTCACACACCATTCTGAGCACTCTATGTGAGCAAAATTCATCTTTCCAATGGGAACTTTCCAATCCCATTCAGGGAAAACTGAGCCATAGACTGTAACTCGGCTCTGGCAGGAGCAAGCGGGAACCAGGGAGTCTGGCTCTCTGGGCTGCTTTAAAAAGCCCTGTGCAGGCTGTGGATGGAGCCCAGCTCACAGAAGGCTGGCCTCACCTCTCTGAGGCACAGAAAAGCATGGGCCCGGTGCACAGCAGCAGGAGCCCTGCAATCCTAGCACTTGAGAGGTGGAAGCAGGAAGATCAGAAGTTCAAGGTCACCCTCAACCTGGGATCTGTGGGAGCCCACCTCAAAAAAAGAAAAAAAAAAAAGAAAGAAAGAAAGCGAGTTCCAGGGTAAAGTGCCCACTGCAAAAGCTTGGCAAGCTGTAAAAAAGCACCGTGTAAAAAGCCAGCCGCAGGAATGTGAGTGCATAAACCCCAGAGCGTGGGGGAGGGTAGAGACAGGCAGACACCAGGGGCCTGATGGCCAGGCAGTCTAGACAAAATGGCCAGCTCCAGGTTCAGTCAGACCGTGTCTCAAATAAATGAGGTGCAGAGTAATAGGGGGAGACATCCAAGGTTTACCTCTGGCCTCAACAAGCCGCACGTAGTCAAGCCTAAGTGCACAGGCATGCACACATGCATGCAAGTACACACACATACGTATGTACACACACACACACACACACACACACACACACACACACACAAAATATAAAAAGCCACAGCACCTTGCTCTCAGATGGGAGGTGGGGTACACTTGGAGGCCAAGGACCTTCTAGGTAAAATCCTGTGTGCTCTTGGAGAGCAACAAGCAGAAACAGCACAAGAATACAATGGGAATGATGGTGGAGGAACCTTCTAGACAGCAGGAAGTATTCTGTTACCTCTTTTTTTTAACCGATTGTATTGTATGTGTGTGTATCTGAGTGTGTGTGTGCCACATGTGTGTGCCCCACCAGAAGGGTGTTGGGTCCCCAGCAGCTGGAGTTATATGCAGTTGCGAACCCTAGGTACTGGGAACCCAACTCAGGTCCTCTGGAAGAACAGCACCCACATATCTTAACCATTGAGTCATCTCTTCGTCCTCCGTTACCTTGAGTGGGTCGAGTTAACGGTCATCACTGTACTGCACATCAGGTTAAAAATACTCCAAGACTGTACAAAAGGCAGGCCGGGGAGCCATCTTTCTCAGTGTTGGGGTGGACGAGCTAGAGGAGGCTAGAAGTGGCCCACACACTAATGGAAAGGAGCTCGGGGCCAGGGAGTTGGCTCAGTGGGTAAAGCCGCTTGCCACCAAAACTGGAGATCCGACTTTGATTCCAGAGTCACACGCGGTCTAAAGAACCACCTCCAGCAAGCTGTCTTCTGACCTCCACATGTGTATAGCAGTACACGCATGTGTGTGCACATGTGTGTGCACATAATGCACACAAGTATTCAAAATAAATAAATGTTTTTGGAGACAAGCCTATGAACTCGTGTCTAACCACCATGGACACAGAAAGGCATGCGCACAAATACTCCAGACAGGAGCAGTAATGAGTATGCACATTTGCTTCTCAGATGTCCCCGCACAGATGAACATATCCAGCACACCCGGGTCTTGGTCTCTAATACCACTGTCCCAGAAAGGTCCGGAAGCAGAACACAAACATAAAATCATAGGCAGAGCCCACCATGATAAGGGCTGTCCCAGGGGTGCCCAGAGTCAACACAAAGCGCTCCCGGCAGCCCAAAAGAATTCTGTAGCAAGTAGCAATGCATGACCCCAAGAGTACAAGACTGATGCTTGGGTCCTTGATAATATAAAGGAACAAAGAAACACACAGGAAAGACGGCTCAGCAGTTAGGAGCACTGGTTCTACCAGAGGGCCTGGGTTTAATTCCTAGCACCCACATGGCGGCTCACAACCACCTATATAACTCCAGTTTCAGGAGATCCAGTTCCCTCGTCTGGCCTCTGTGGGCACCAGGCATGAACATGGTACACAGGCATACATGCAGGGGCAAAACACCCATACACATCTTTTTTTTTTTTTAAAAAAACTTTTTTTTTAAAAAAAAAAAAAGACAGACAGACAGACAGACAGACTGACATAGGGGAACAGCATCTCCATTGTACAGAGTTCTAATGTCATTGCTCTGCCCGGAGGAGGCTCATGGCGATGGACAAGGGACACACTCTCCTGGGATATGGCTCAGTTGGTAGAGTGCTTGCCTAGCCTAGCATTACCGAGCCCCAGGCTTCACCCCCAGCGCCACATAACCCTCGCATGGTGGCGCACGGTGGCACACACCTGTAACCCCAGCACTTGGGTAGATCATCCTTGACTACACAGCAAGTTTAAGGCCAGCAGGAGCCACATGAGTCTCTGTCAAAAAAAAATTTTTAGGAGTACAATTTGGAAAATGTCAAGGTCATCAAAAATAAAGGTCTGAGAAACTGTTACTAAGGAGACAATGCCAGTGTGGGCTTTAGTTGATGAATTCAGAACATCTAGATATGCCGAAGAGGACAGTACCAGGAGGGGTGGGGTGGGGTGGGGACTGCGCCACCTCCATGAGTTTTCTTGAAATCTAAAACTCTGAAAATGTCCTTATTTTAAAAACAGAACTCAAAATGGCAGGTGACTCCTTCAGAACCAGCAGCCACCAAAAGCCTTCCTAGCAACATCTAAGATGGATCTGTGTGATAAGAAGCAGGCTGCCAGGACCCAAGACAGCATGTTCCAGACAGACAGAGGCACAAACTCCCAGACAAACAGAAGGACTCAGAGAGTAAAGCTGGGAAGAGTTGGTACCAGGCGAACAGGTGTCGAAAGAGGCGGGTCACAGCGACTTCAGATAAGTGTGAGGACGTTGGAAGGACGTGCAGGGATTAGACGCTTTGGAAGGATAAGCATGAGTGAGGGTGGGCGCTTGTGCACATGTGTAGAGGTCAGGGGTCAACTTGAGGTGTTATCTCTCCCCCCCACACACACAGGGTTTCTCTGTGTAGTTTTGGTGCCTGTCCTGGATCTCGCTCTGTAGACCAGGCTGACCTTGAACTCACAGAGATCCGCCTGGCTCTGCCTCCCGAGTGCTGGGATTTTGACCTGAGTGCTGGAGACTGACTCAGGTCTTCAGCGAGCACTTTACCAACAAAGCCATCTTCCCAACCCCACAGACACTTTTTAAGAGTGGTCCTCGCTTCCCTGGGGAAAGGCAGATGGACGCTGGTCATCCAGAGCTGGCCAGCTTTAGGCAATAGAGGGGGAATAGTATTTAGTTATGAATTAGGCACCTCTTGTTTATAATGACGGAAAAGGTCTCCACAGTGGGCAAGGCAGGTCCCTGGTGGACTTTCCCAAGTTGGTGGCCCATGACCATGGACCTTCTGGAGGAGGTTTTACTCTGCCTACTGAGGAGTCCAGGAAATAGACAGCCTCAACACGGCCTACACTACCCACTTACTACCCATTAGAGCCTCAGGGTCCTTACCCGAAGAGCGGGTAAAGGACACCTCCCACCTCAGAAGGGGACTGGACTGGCTCATGATGTCCCACCAGCCTTCAAACACACCAGTATCACCGTCACAGAAAACCCTAGGTGGGAGGAGCCTGAGATAAAAAGTAATTCCATCCCTGGTTTACAGATAATAAAAGGAGCCAGGTACAAGTGATGGTGCACACCTTGAACCCCCGCACTCAGGAGGCAGAGGTAGGTGGATTTCTGTGAGTTCAAAGCCGACAGCGTCTCTAGAGTAAATTCTAGGCCAGCCGGGGCTATCTAGTAAGACCCTGTCTCCAAAAAGCAAAGAAAAGGGGGGAACACAAGATAGACAGACAAAGATGGGACCCGACACCGCCCAAGCCCTCTCTAGACTCTGTCACGTCTCAACAGGCCACGTGTCTCATCCGTCAATCCCCAGCATCGGGGTTTCAAGGGGCTTCCTCAGTTAAGATCAGCTGCCTCCAAAGGCTCTGGGAGAAGGACATCCCGTGCTCCAGCTCTCTGGCCTCCTTGCCACTTGGAGCAATGAAATTCAGATGGCCTGCACATTCTGGGACCATGGAGGCAAGGGACAGGGCAGTGAGCCTGCCTCCTTCTCCCTGCTCCCCAGCACCAAGGATCCCCAGCCAGCTCTACGTGACCACCTGACCCTTAGCTTGACCCAAATAATAGGCTGTCCTTTTTTTTTTTAAAGCCCTGAAATGCTCTTTTCTTTCAGGTGCCTCTAGGAAGTCACATTTTATGACATCCTGGCCAAATGAGGCTCCCCCTGAAAGGATCTGTAACAAGCCTTCCTGCCAGCCCGCCCTGCGGCCCCTCCCACCTCCCAGACAGAGCAGTGAGCTGCAGCAAAGGAACAAAACACCACAGTAGTCAGGCCATTCCCGAAAATATGTGACAGTACCCCAGGAGCTGCTGCTAAGAGCACCTGAAGCACCAGCCGTGCTCCCTTTGGGGTGCCCCACAAACTCTCCCACTGAGCAAGGCAGACCCTGCCTGCTGCAGGCTCCCAGCAAACAGAATAAACAGCAGAGCGGACAC
>CABHPR010103485.1:0-47482 GCA_902168415.1 Peromyscus melanophrys | reverse complement strand
GTGTGCATGTGCCCAAAGTGCTTGTGTGTGTATTTCCATGTAGCTTGTTTTGTAAATCACTTGTTACTACCCAACAGAGGAATAGTCACAAAACAGTTTTAAAAGATACATACGTATTGTTCCAAGATAATAGCTGAGAAATCTGAGGCTTAGAGTAGATTGTCTGCATAGCTCTAAAATTTGTAAGGGGAGGTAATTAGACAATATGGCTGCTCTATCCATTTAAACTACAAGACTATAGTACCACCTGTGATTTCTCAGGAGGCACCGCTGAGCTTCAGTCTCTACAGGCCTCTTGAAAGCCAGAAAACAATGACTTCAATCCCTTAAGAAATTATAGCTGACAAGACTTCTTTGAAAAACTGAAAAGAAAAAAGTATCACAGATTGGTGATTTTATCTACCTCCTATATCCCTTCCTTTACCTCCTCATGTGTCTTCATGCTGAAAGCACTCCTGGTTCTCAAGAGGTGTTTCTCAATCTAATTCTATGAGTCTTCTAGTATCCCTCTGTGATTCTCCTGCCACAGCCGGAGAATCAAAACTGTGTGTGGTTTTAGCTTTGGAAAATGAACAGCTAAAGACTGAAAAATAATAACACTTAAAGCCACAACCTGGAATTCCATTTATGGTGATATTGACAGAACCCTACCTGGAATCCAAGTGGACATTGTGACTGAAGAATGGCGTGGACTTCTTGCACAGTTTTGTGCATACTTATTAAGTACCTGCTGGAAATTAGCATCACATTTAGGTAACAGTAGAACCCATACTTGTTTTCTTCCCTTGGCCAGATGGTAGATCATCCTGGGAAACGGTGTGTTGCCTGTCACAATAACTGAGTCTGTTCTTCTGTGAAAAAAAAATTCCACAAGCTCAAGACACTCTGTGGAGACCCCACGCTGTCACTCATCATCTCAAATAATTAAAATTTGTATTTTCCCTGATAAGCACCATTGGAAATGTCAATTAAGAACCACTGACTGGAGTCAAGAAATGGATGGTAAAAAAGGAAGCCATTACCAGTTTTTTTTTTCTGTCATAGTCAAATCTATCTTAACAAAGTGCTGATTCTCAGAGAAATAAGTAGCTCTTGACTGTGCCCCCAAAGACAATAAAATGTTGTGGCTATGTGGGTGAAGAACACATAGGCAGTTGAGTAGATACAAAGATTTTCTTCTCAAGGATCAGCAAAATTTATAAAATGAACTTTATAAAAATACATATAAGATATCTATATCCATATATCTTTGAATATGAATGCCTTACATTTTGTGATGAGATTTTTAAGATTAATAACTAAGGCTCTTCCATTCAGATCTGAGTTCCACTTGTAATCTCTCATTGCTTATATAACTCTGAGCAAACTGCTTACATTCTGTGTCATCTATGAACTAAGTTGTGGTGTTAAACAATCTTGGGCTTGAGTCTGCAGTAGTGGTTAAGAGGGATTTCTGCTCTTGTAAAGAACCTGAGTTCAATTCTCTGAACCCATCCATGTTGGGTGGCTCACAATCATCTGTAATTCTAGTTCCTGGAAAGCCAACACCCTCTTCTGGTTTCCACCGGTACCCACACACATGTGGCACACAGTCACGCTGATATATAATTTAAATATAAAACATTAACAGAAAGCACTAATGCTGAGACTGAACTGGGTAAGCCTGTAGAGAAATCTATAAGTTATAATATTATGACAAAATGAAACTAGTGCTTTCAAAATTAGGAAAGCAATTACTCTCTTTCTTACAAGTCTTTTCTGCTTTTGCGGATTTTCTTAAATGGATGAGATTTCTGAGAAAAGTATCTGAAATGGTTTAATGATGTACTGAGTATAACAGGCAGCGGGTGCCCAGCTGATGGGAAATGACCCCAGGTCTTCAAGAAGAAAGCAATGAAATAGAAAGACTGGCTTGTCTGTGTGGCATCAGAAAGGCCATAGAAGCGAGTAAGAAGCAATTAGGGAAGCTTCTGGAATGAGGGCCTCCCCATGAGAGGTTAAAGTTCCCACCCTGGGCAAGAGTCCAGCCCTCTCTTGGCCCTACTCTGCTTAGGCAACGTTGGAAGTACAGCTGCTGCCTTGAAACTCAACAGTCAGCTCCAGGGAAGCTGGGGAGCCCACACATCCCATTAAGCTCAGCTCCTGGGTGTGCTGCATGTTTATATCCTTTCCTCCCACCCAGTGCCCTGCAACCTCAGACTGGCAAGTGAAGCCAGAGCCTCACTGGCAAGAATGCCCGGAACATGAAGTTAGAGGTTTTTATTTCACTGCCTTTGTGAATAAAAATTTCCACCCACTCTGGAAACACCCAAAGCCTAGCCACAGCTGAATGACAGTTCACAATGTATTTTTATGGACCACTATTTGAAGAATTTGCCATTTTTACGTGGCAAATGGATCACACTTTCTTTGTGTCATACTATCTCTTCCCTAAACAATTAGAAAAGAATAAACATCTTGGACTTAGGGGGAAATAGTTTTTTTTTTAATGAAAACCTGTAATAAAATGAACTTTGCACTTTCAGAAAGTGCAATGTTTCATGGACTACCACCCGCAGAATTTCTTGAACTCCCCTTTCTCTCTCCAAACTCCATTCTAGGATGTAGATAGTCTCAAAGAAATTTTCTGTTGGTTCTAAGACTCTTCGTTTTGCTATGCTCTCTGTCAACTATGACAGACAATGCCTGGTCTAGAGAACTATTAAGCTCCCTCACTTCTGTAAGCAGACAGTTGTACAATCAGGGAAGCTGCCTAAAGCAGCCAGTGTAGAGAAGTGATTTTCCTGAATGGTTAGATGGTGTCCTACACTGGATTGTACTCATTTATACGTTGGAGCTTTCTGTCCCTACAGGACTATGTTGGAGTTAGGCCATGTAAGGAAACAGAAATTAAGGGAAATCATGTTTTGAGCCTAACCTAATGGACTGACACCCTTATAAGAAGAGAGGAGACATTTGAGTTCTCTTTCTCTCTGCCATGTGAGAAAACAGCAAAAGGGCAGTTGTTTACAAGTCACCAAATGAGTCCTTATCAATAACCAATCAGCTGGTGCCACAACATTGGACACCTGAACTGTGACAAACTGAGAAAATAGAGCTCTGTTGTTCAACAGAAATAGAGTCTAGGGTATTTTTTTTTTTAAAGCAGACCAAGCATAATAGGAAAAGTGGTAATTTGGTATATTTTATATTGTTAAAGCAAAATGAAAGACACATGATACTCTATAAACTAAAGATGTTTGTCTAACCCAAAGATTTTTGTTGTTATTTGATTATTTTTGGCTTTTTGAGACAAAGTCTCTTGTAGCCCCTGCTGTCCTCAAACTCCCTCTATAGTTAAGATTGACCTTGAACTCCTGATTCCCTGGACTCTGCCTTCAGAGTGCTGTGATTACAGGCTTGTGCCACCATGCCTGGCAATTTAAAGTTTGGAGACTAGAAGATCAAAACCAGGCTGACGATGAGGGATCTGTGTTTAGCATTATGACAGATGACACCATATAACAAGAATTAAAGGGAGACATCACCTGGAGGAAATACTCAAGAGGATTCAGGAGTCTTATCTTAGTGCAGCTCTTTATCATGGGAACCACTCATTCCCTACAGATTCAACACATTTTGTAGACCATCAGTAACCACTATATCTGAGTTGTCAGTCAGAAGCTGCCCACCTATCCCAGGGCCATATCATCTAGAGATCTCACAATCTCTCAACGTCACTCCAGTGGGAACAAAACCTTCAGAACACACCTGGGTTGGACTCATCACAATAGGTGATGAGTGGAAGCTGGGCAACAGACTTTAGTTTATTGCCAAGTATTAGCTGTTACAATGTGACCCTTTGATGATCTCATGTTATACAATGTCAAACTACTGGTCACATTCTTATATGAAATGCAAGTAACTAATGACAGCTTCCCATTGTTTTCTCAACTGTTCACTTGTTCGGACTTCATTTTTTCCTCTACTTTCATAGCTAACACTGACTTTTAGGGTTATGATATCTGTCTAACGACCTTGATCTTGGTTGTGTCCTGGAACTAAGTGAACTGTCCATATTCTATAAATAACTGTCATTCTCCAGCCTAGGCCTTTCATGGCTCTTGCTACTCTGGTTTTCAGGCCCTCTTGCTTTATATCGATGCCTAACAACCTCAATACTGGAAAATGATTTTGGAAAGCGTTCTCAGAAGTTGGAGGCCAGGCTGTGCGTATTGTTAGGCCTGTTTCCATAACAGCCACCCACAGAAATGCTGTGTTTCTGTGGAAAGATATGTCTGTGCTATGTTGTAGCTGCCCCTCATGGCTCTACAAGGAGCAGCTGGTGTCACCTCTGATGCCAAGATTCAACCCAGCTTTGTGTCTAGTGTGGCATTTTTACACCCTAAAAAGTGTAATATAATGATCAAGCCATGAAAGTTAAAACATCCACCATCATGTCTTTATTTGGGGGCAAGATGATTAAAAGTCACTGAAAGCCACAAAATTGCATTGGTGATTGCCATGTCTACACCATGTACATTGCTCAAACCTGGGTCTCTCACCCCTGTGAGGTTTCTCTTTTCTAAATTTGTTATGGTTCCCTCATTGGTTCCCCCTCCTCCACGCTAGCTTGTCTATTGCTGCCATCCTTGTTCAGCTCATGTTTAGGCCTCTTACGTTGGTAAGGTTTTATGGATGTAGCTTCTGAAATTACTAAGAGACACAATCTCATCATAAACTCCCTGACCCTCTGGCTGTTACAATCTGTCTACCAGAGCTTCTGCAACATTCCCTGAGTCTTAGGTGGAGGAATTGTTTATATGCACATACATATATACATACAACAACAGTGGAAATTTAGTCCATGAATTTGAAAGAGAGAAAGGAGGGGCATATGGGAGGACTTAGAGGGAGGAAAGGAAAGAGTGTGGTTATGAATTATAATCTTAAAAAATAAAAAGAGTAAGAAAAAAAAGAAAGGGAAAAATGAGTCAATATGGCCTATTCCACAATTTGAGTTGCAGAAGAGATATGAACACACAGATCCTGGGGTGCCCATATGTACAGAAAAGACCACAGAGAGGGGGCTGTCTGTAAGCCAAGGAAAGAGGCTCAGGTGAACCCAAACCTATCAGTACTTTGACCTTGGAAGTCAAGTCTCTACAACTTTGGGAAAATTAAGTTGCTGTTACTTAGCCCTCGGTCTGCGGCACTCTCTGTTGTATTTTGTCATGGTGGCCCCAGACTCTACTATCTCTGTGCTTTCCAGGCCCCTAACTAAATCTCTTACCACACCTGTCAAATATTAAAGTTGTCTGTTAAAAATTTAGCTTGTTATTGAAATTTTTTTAGTTCCAGATATTCAGTTTGAGGTAAATTTATCCATATTTATTTTCCTAACGATACTGTTTCCATTATTGTAAATTCTCTAACTGGTGTAGCACGTCTGTGGCCTGCAATACTGGGTATAACGTCTTCATTTTCTTCATATTATTAGTGTCCAGTTTTTCGTCTCTAGGCGCCACTGTTGATTACTATTATCTCATCATCAATATCACATGTGGAAAGTTGTGATAGGAAGGTTCTCTCCCACCAAAGAGAATATTTTTGTAATAGGCAATTTAAGAGCAAACACATAGCCATGATCTCATTGAAGTTTCCTGATATTTGTTTTGTTCAGTCTTGTAAAGGTGCTGCCAGCTGCAGGAATATGAAGTAGGAATTCAGCTGATATTGACAAAGCTATTACCTGGTAAAAGTTATGGACTTTTCCAGAGGAAAACCAAGACTTAAAGGAGTCTTGATGATATTGGCTTTTGAATGTATTAGCTGTATCCTGCAATTAATTTCTTGTGTGCTATTGGAGTTTCCCTCATTTGTAGATGAATCTTAAAAGGTCTTATTAAATAAAAACAGACCTGGAGCCAGGTATTGTGTGGTGATATTTTAATTGTGCTGAAATGTGATTGTATTTATATGTTAATAAATGAAGTTGGCCTGGAGATCAGAGGTCATTAGCGAGCCAGGAACAGAAGTCAGGTGGTGGTAGCCCACACCCTTAATCCAATCACATGGCAGGCAAAGTCTCTGTGTAGTCAAGGACACAGCCAAGCATGGTGACCCTTGAGTCTTTAATCCCAGTACCAACCATAGAGACCAGGAGGTCTGTATAGACAGGCAGTAACAAGGAAGTCATGTGGCTGGGCTTAGAGCCAATGAGAAGGCAGAAAAGGAAAGCAATAAAACACAAGACACACAGGAAGAAGCTCTCTCTCTCTCTCTCTCTCTCTCTCTCTCTCTCTCTCTCTCTCTCAGGACGACAGTGAGTGGTAAGATAAGGTGGTCTTGGCTCTTCGCTAGTGCTCAGATCTCCTGGGCTTTTAACTCTGTGTTTGGCTCTGTGTTTCTTATTTAATAAGACCGTTTAGAATTTCGTGAAAGATCAGAGAAACAGAACAAGCCACATCCAACCTTACCTTGCCAACTTCTCAGCTGATCTTGTTTCCTCAAACTGGAAGTCTCTGAGTCCTCATCCAAATGGATCTCAGCTGAACTGCTGCTAAAAGCCTAAAAGCTTAAAATGACTCTAGTCCCTGGTCCTCATACCTTATATACTTTTCTGCTTCCTGCTATCACTTCCTGGGATTAAAGGCATGTGTCTTTCCCAGGCAAGACATGAGATCTCAAGTGCTGGGATTAAAGGTGTGTGTGTCACCATTTTCTAGCTTCTATATCTATCTAGTGGCTGTTCTGTTCTCTGACCAAGATAAGTTTATTAGGGTGCACAATATATTGTGGGACACAATATCACCACACTCATTCGACTTTTCCTTCAATAACTTATATTGATCACTAATTAGGCACAACTCTCCTTATACATTTTGGGTAATTGGAAAACTGTCCTCAGTTGTGTTTATTTTTTCATTAACATAAATCTGGCCAGAGCCGTTCTCCAGACAAAAGTATATCAGCTAAGATACCATTTTTCTCCCTGAAGAAAAATGCAGAGATATAAACATTATTAGCTCATCTCACCCACAGATAAGAGAAAGTAACCACTAGCAATTAAATCCTCAACTCCTTACCTTCACCCCGGGTTATTTACACAAGATCCTAAATTAAGAGATTTACTGCTCACATTCCTGGGCTGATGCTTCAGCCACTTGCTAGTTACTGAGTTAAGGTAGTTATTTCCCACTGACCTACAGAGATTTCTAAGGCCAGGCTGATTATAGGTGCCAAGCGTGGTTTCTTGTGCAAATTAAGTTTTAATCCTCTGTAGGAATTACTCTGAGCGAAAGTGCTTTTACTAATCAAATGCTACATGCTCTGACATAGGTTGCCTAGCAACCAAGCATACATCCCTCTCCCTTACCAGAAAGCAGCTATAGCCAGGCCAAGCTGGGGTGAGCAGCACTAAAGACAGTTTTACTTTCCTAGTGACTTATTGACGTTTATAGACCCCCTAACAGTCTACCTAGCCACTTCTAGACTATAGTTTGAACATTAATTACCTTTTAGAATTCCCTAAAATTGATCTTAGCCTTTAGTTGACGCTAGCAGAGAACTCCCCTCTGGTCACTCTCCCCTTTTGGATTGTTCATCTAAGCTGACAATTGTTGATTTATGTGTGGATCCTTATCACCTCTCTCTGCGACCCTGAAAGCTTCAAATCTCACGTTGCATTGCCAAGGAATTACTGCTTGTGTGTATATACTGGTTTCCTCACCAGTATAATTTTACACCTGTAGAATTTTACTTAGAAGAATAAAGTGAATGAACTAAAGAACTCAGTGTGCTTGGATTTATTTGATAACCCTCAGGTTAGAAGCCTTAGCTGCTTGTAGCTTCTGTTTTGAACCCTGGTAGAAATCTCCTCAAGGCAGGCACTTGGGGAGAATTAGATATCTGGCGCCCTTAGGTAACCATGGAATCAGTAGAGAAATCATCCAAGTACATCCAGGGAAAGAGGTGTCACTTGGTGGAAGCTGTCCACAGAGAGACTAGCTCCCTCGGAGGTCAGAAAGGTGACCTTCAAAGTCTTCAGCTACAAGCTGGACCTCAAGGAAGAGTACTGTAGACCCCAAGAATTCTGTCCTTTCTGTGGTGAATATCTTTTCCCCTTTAGCACTCCATCCCCTAAGAATCTTCCATGCACCATGGGCTAGAACAAGTCCACACAGAAACAGCATTTTGTGGAAGTGATCAAACTCATGTTTAAGATGAAAGGCATTGCTGCGAGGTGGTGGCGCACGCCTTTAATCCCAGCACTTGGGAGGCAGAGCCAGGCGGATCTCTGTGAGTTTGAGGCCAGCCTGGTCTACAGAGCGAGATCCAGGAAAGGCACAAAGCTACACAGAGAAACTCTGTCTCGAAAAACAACAACAACAAAACACACACACACACACACACACACACACACACACACACACACACACAAAGATGAAAGGCATTGAAGTTAGCACTAGTCAACTTTCTGAATTCCTTAAATTTGTACAGACAGTAAGCCCTTGGTTTCTTGCTTTCAAGACCATGGGACCTTGGATTCTGAGACGTGGGAAATCATAGAAAAAGAAATCAAGAAGTGGTGTGCAGAGCATGGAGAACAACAGATGCCAGCCGCAGCACTCTCCCTGTGGAAAATGCTTAAACAAGCTTTGACCACCGATTAAGAACTTAAGCCTAAATCAGAATCAGGGCAAACTATTCCCCCATCCCCAGTCCCCACAACCCCTCCCCTTGAGGGACCTCCTCCACTTTCCCTCTGCTCAGAAAAGAAATAGAACATTTTCCCCTCTTTAAGAGATCTGAGGGAGAACAGCTCAGAGGAAAATTCTGATGATTCTAGCGATGACAAATCAAACTCTGAGGAAGAAGACAGAGGAGGAAAGGAACAATCCGCTGTCAAACACCTGACAGCATCTCCCTACAACATTTAAATATACACCCCACACGGTCCCCTGCCAAACATAAAAAGAAAAAAAAGGAGGGGGTCAGTGGGCTTTGCTGGAGTGGTTCAACAGGCTCATCTCCAGGGGGAAGCATTAGGATGCTTCCCCGTGATTAATCCAAGCATAGAGGGCAAAGCCTGATGGGAACCCTTGCCTTTTAAACTACTTAAAGCAATAAAACAGGCAACAGCTGCCTATGGACCGACCTCTCTACATACATTCATGCTGACAGAAGACTTCACCTCCCAATGGCTCACTCCCCATGACCGGTTCCAAGTAGCTAAAGCCTGTTTAGCAGGAGGTACCTACTTGCTATGGAAAGCTGAGTATGAGGAATTGGCCTGGCAGGAAACTACTAAATCTCCTGTGTGAAGACATTTAACCTATGAGTTGTTCATGGCCACTGGCAGATAGGCTAATACAGCTGAACAATTAAAATGATCACAGCATGCCTTAAAGGCAATTACTACTGCAGCCCTAACAACGTGGAAGTGTTTACCCTCTGCTGACACTAATATCACAGAGTTTGCTAGTATAACACAGAACCCTGAAGAGTCATACACAGAATTTTTTGCCAGGCTTACAGAAGCTGTGGAGAGAGTGGTTCCAAGTTCTGAGGCAAGAGATATAATTTTGAAACAATTGGCCTAGGAAAATGCCTCCACCACTTGCCAATCTGTACTGAGATAAGTAAAGAAAATGGGGAGCATTTCTGATTACATCAGAGCAAGCATGGATGTAGGTCCCTCTTATTTTCAAGGCGTGGCGATAGCGGCCATATTGCAGGGATGTACCACTACTCAATTTCTAAATAACCAGCAACAAAGGCAGCCTAAACAAAAAGACATGGGACTGGAATGCTTCTCATGCAGACATATGGGACATATAAGAAAACGTTGTCCTTTTCAAGGAGGGATCAATACAAACTCTATCCTAGAGGCAATAATACAAGCTTTAATACGCCAGCTATGACTCAAACTACAAACCAAAACAGGCCTGTGGGGTTATGCCCTCACTGACAAAAAGGCTATCATGGAAAAAGGACTGTAGGTCCTGATTCCATAAGAACGGCACTCTTTAACGGGTGCTAGCAACACCCCAATTAATACAAGACTCCTTCCTAATCAGAGAAACGAGGGAATGGGGCAGCTCCAGCCCCAGAAAATAATGGGAGCAATAAATCAGACAAACAACCGTTTCTTGAATGGAAATCAATTGAACAATTATAAAGAGCAACCCCGGGGAGCTCAGGGATGGACTTCTGTTCCACCTCCTTCACAATACTAACACCTGATTCCCCAACAGTATGCCTTAACACCGGGGTCTACAGACCTCCTCGAGAAGGGACACTGGGGCTAATCATAGGCCATAGCTCCTCTGTGGTACAAGGTATTAATGCTGTCCCAGGAATGATTGATCCTGATTTTACTGGAGAGATTAAGATTATTGTACAACTTCCTACAACAACAATTCAGATTTGTACAGGGCAGCATGTGGTGCAGCTGCTGCTGCTCCTCCTCCCATAACCAGGTTACAGGAAGTGCAGTCTCTGCAGCTGCCAGGGGACCTGCCAGTTTAGGTTCCAGTGACATGGCTTTTTGGATGCAGGAAATTAAGAATTCCAGACCAACTGAAACTCTTAAAGTACAAGGAAAGAAAATAACTGGTTTGCTAGACACTGGCGTGGACATTTCTTTCACTTCAGGAAAAGATTGGCCGAATATTTGGGAGACAGCTATTACTCCTGCCTCTCTAGTGGGACTAGGTCAAGCTAATAATGTAGCCAGAAGCTCAGGAATATTAAGGTGGTCTGATGGAGAAAATCATGGCACATTCTGCCCATATGTAGTCCCCTCCATACCTATCACCTTGTGGGGAAGAGATGTACTGCCACAAATGGGTGTATTATTGATCTCTGCTAAGGAGCTAGTTTCAGCTCAAATGCTGCAGATGAGTTTTAACCCCGAAAAGGGCTTGGGTAAGCAAGCCCAAGGCCGAATTGAGCTCATTATTCCAGAAATTAAAAATGACAGACTTGGCCTAGGGTATCAAAATTTACCCTAGGGGCCACTGTTCAAATCACTGCTGGCCCCATTTCATAGAAGTCTGATGTTCCTATCTGGGTTGAGCAGTGGCCCTTGAGTGCTGAGAAAGTGGAAGCTGGTACACATCTGGTGGAGGATCAACTGAATAAAGGTCATTTAGAGTCATCCACTAGCCCTTGGAACACCCCAATATTTGTTATTAAGAAAAAATCATGCAAATGGAAGTTGTTGCAAGATCTTAGGAGATTAAATGAAATCATGGAGCCAATGGGAACTCTGCAGCCTGGCTTGCCATCTCCTACAGCCATTCCTAGAAAGCATAATATAATTGTCATAGACTGACAAGATTGCTGCTTTACCATACCTCTACACCCTACAGATTGTCAGTGTTTTGCTTTTAGCTTGCCTTCTCCAAATTTTCACAGACCCTATCAGAGGTATCAGTGGAAAACCTTACCTCAAGGAAGCAAAGCTAGTCTGACCCTGTGTCAAAAATTTGTGGATGTGGTGCTTTTGCAAGTTCATAAAATGTATTCTGATGTTTATCTTGTTCATTATATGGATGACACATTGATTTCTCAAGCTGACAGAGCTTATTTATGAGAAGCAATACAATTTCTGGTCCAACAATTGACTTTATATGGACTTCAAGTGGCCCCTGACAAAATCCAAATCCAACCTCCTTTTTTATATTTGGGATGTGTTATCCACATGGATTTTGTTCCTCCCCAACCCTTTCAGTTGAGAATGGACCATTTAAAAACTTTAAATGATTTTCAAAAACTGCTTGGTGATATCACCTGGGTACATACCTATTTAGACATACGCACAGTTGTACTTAAACCCCTATTCGACATTCTTCATGGTGACCCTAATCCAAGATCACCACGAAAGCTAACACCTGAAGCTAAAGCATCCTTGACTCTATTGGAAGAGGAACTTAATTCTAAAAGATTCCTTTGTATAGATCACAACAAACCATGGAGTGCAGTTAGTCTACTTACTGATTACACTCCCACTGCCTGTTTATGGCAAGCAGGGCTTCTAAAATGGCTACATTTACCTGTAACTCACAAAAAGATTGTGACAGCCTATACCTCTCTGGTTGTATTCCTATTGTGTAAAGGAAGGAAATGGAGTAGAGAATTGTTTGGACAAGATCTTCATCTGATAATCCTTCCTTATACAGCAAAACAGCATAATATCCTGCCTCATGAGTCTGCAGATTGGACTCAAGTAGCTCAGATAGGATATACTAGCACCTTCTCATATGAACTACCTGACCACTATCTGTTAAAATTCATATGCTTACATCCTGTAATTTTTCCCTATAGAACTAAATCAGATCCATTGCCTCCTCCAGCAGCCTTAGTATTTACGGATGGCTCTGTTTCAGGCCAAGCTGCATTAATTACTGATGGCCATAAAGAGTCCTTTCCTACACAGGAAACCTCTGCCCAGAGAGTAGAACTAATAGCAGTAATTGCTGCCTTTGGGAGACTTAAAGACAGAACTTTTAATTTGTATACTGAATTCCAATATATTATCAGATTATTTCCACACGTAGAAACTGCCCCCTTCCCTCCATTTACTCTATAATTTTAAACTTACTTTCAAAACTGCAAGAGTTAACTCAATCTAGGATTCATTCTTTCTTTATTGGCCATGTTTGTGCACATACGATGCTTCCAGGTCCCATTCCTGAAGGGAATCGTATGGCTGATTCTCTAATAAGAATCATTGCCCATTCTACCGAAGCAACTCAGAAAAGCCATGCTTTGCACCCCCAAATGCCACAGCTCTTCACTTTCGATTTCAGATTCCTCACAAAGCTGCCAGATCCATTGCGCATAATTGTAATGTCTGTCCAACAACTACAAATTCTCTCCCTATGAGAGTCAACCCACCAAGCCCACATCCTTGTGATTTATATCAAATAGATGTAACTCGTGTTCCCTCCTTTGGAAAATTGGTGTTTGTTCACATGTGTGTGGGTACCTATTCTCATGTTGTTTGTGCTACAGCCCGATCTGGAGAAGTATTTAAGGATATAAAACAGCATTTACTCCACTGCTTTTCCATTTTAGGAATGCCTAGAGCTCTAAAAATGGACAATGGGCCTGTTTATACTTCAAAAGCCTTTAAGAACTGGTGTTTACCCTTTTATATCTCCCACTCCACAGGCATTCCTTATAATCCCCAAGGTCAAGCTATAGCGGAAAAAGCTCATCAAACATTAAAAACCCAAATATCAAAATTGCAAAGTGGAGATCTCAAATACTCATCTCCCCATCATTTCTTAAATCATGCTCTGCTTGTAATTAATCATATGAATATATATGAGGACAATACGAGTTCTTTCCTCAGACACGTCTCCACGAAAGTTACACCTAAGCCTCTATCTAGTAAAATGGAAAGACCTCCTCACTGGTAATTGGAAAGTTCCTGATGTTTTAATAACGTCAGGAAGAGGACATGCTTGTATGTTTCCACAGGATGCTGAATCACCTCTGTGGATCCCTGATCGCTTGATCAGATCATACGACCAGCTAGCAGCAGAAAGAGAAAACTGCCGCTGCTGCGGCTCCCTCCCCGCCCATCACGGGCCACACTGAACACCACCTATGATGAAAGGGAGGAGAGCCTGCAGCCTGCTCCAGATGCCCTGGCTTTCATGGTCGATGGTCTCTGAGATCGCCAGCACCATCCCCAACCTCCTCAACGATGTACTGTCTCTACATGCAGCAGCCCAATTCCCTCTTGCGGGCAGATCAAACTGCTGACATCTGAGACTGCAACGATTTTCATGAATCAGAGTAAAGCCTTAACTCCCGAGAACCACTTCCTGGCAATGCCAGCAGTGCTGACCCTCCGGGTAGTCTCTTTATTTCCCTGCATTCTTGATCAAGACACCTAGTGGGCTTATGTCCCAGAAGCCCCTCTTGGCCATCCAGCCACATGGGATTCTGAGGAAATAAAGGTTGTTTCTAATGACTCCTCCTTACTGTGGGGAGGGAAGAATCTAGTTTCATGCACCCTCGCTCAGCTAAACACATTAGCTTCAAAGGACACTCAGATAGCCTCCCCTTATGTTTCTTTGAACACTCGATATACCCCATGCCAGGTGGTCTGCCTTTAAGGTGCAGAACTCTTACAGCTAGTCAAACTACCCATGATATTTGGTCATTAAATATTATTTCTCATGTAGATGGGTATCTACCAGATCTGTTCCCAATCACACATCACCTCTAAAGAAGTTTCCTGTTTGTGACTCTAAGTTTTCACACCATACTTGGGATAATGTAAGACCTAATGCCGGCTGTCCTAAATGGACACACTGTGTTTTTCCTGAAATAGGAGTCACTTTTCATCCTTATGGTGTTGCCTCAGTTAAAATACATGATTGGTCTTACACTTCCTTAGAACCCGTTGTAAATCAATGGATGATTTTCAGCTGGGTTAGTCCCATCCATGTGACATTGCCTTCTCACTCTCCCAAGCCTCAGACTCAGCTGTATGGATTGTTAGCTGCTAGTGATTGTGTTGGCCTTCGACCCCCTGCACAGCCTAATTACAACTTCCTCAATATCCAGGCTTGTGTTATGTCTCCCTTTACTAGCCTTTATTCAGGTAAGACAGGAGCCTTGAACATCGTACCTAACGGTTCAACTTATGACATTTCCTGCGAGGATTCTTACCTAACTAGTTGTATAAATTTACAACTGATCCTAAAGCTTTCATTATCCTTTGCCAAACATCTCATGTATTCTTGCCTGTAAATCTTTCCTCACCCAGGTATGAAGACTCTGCTATTTTTGCCTTAAACATATTGCTAATTCTCTTTCTTATCCCAAAAGGTTTGTAGCTGCAATTTTCCTTGGCATAGCTGCTTCGACATCTACTGTTACTGCAGTAGCTGCTTCAGCCATAGCTTTAATTCAACAGATACACACGGCTCATCATGTGAATTCCCCATGTAAGAATGAGTCTATGGCTTTAGTTACTCGGGAAGGAATTGATCAAGGGTTAATAGGTAGAATAAATGTCTTAGAAGAAGCCATACTTTACATGGGTAATCAGATTCAAAATATTAAGACCCGTTGAACAGCATTGTGCTACACTGACTACAAATGGATTTGTGTCCCCCCTTTGCCTTTCAATGGATCAGATATCTCCTAGGATCAGGTGCAAGATCACCTGAGAGGTGTCTGGAATAGTTTCCAGCTAGGTAAAAATATAGGCACACACATTCTCAGATCAGTGCTATCAGTCACTCCAGACTCCAGATTTCCTCTGCAGCCGAAGTGGCCAGTTATTTTGCCAACTCAGTAAAGGATTTTGTGAATAACAACTCCTTTTGGAACCTCCTTATAAATGTAGGAATTATAGGAGCATTGACCATTTTATTCTTTATTCTAGTCATTGTCAGACATTTAGGATCAGCTGTATGAATTGCCCAGAGAGAAGTTCACACACTGCATTTACTAAGTGAAAAAATGAGATAAAGGCAGAATTCTCTATTAAAATTCTGACCTCTTCAGTATTGATCATAAACTCATCTTTGTTTCACTAACAATGTAACCCTGAAGACTCTATTTACGTATTTATTCACTTAGCACCTACTTTCTGATTTTTTTATTTTTATTTTATTTTATTTTATTTTATTTTTTGGTCAGAGAAATTTTTCAATTTTTTTTTTTGCCCCTCCATGTGCATCTCATGAATTCTCTAATAATTAAAGGACATGCTGCATATGTAGTCAATACTCACTTTTCTGTGGATCATTTTTCCTTGAGACCTCAATTTTTCATCTGGTTGTGTTGGTTCCAAATGCCAGCATTTGCCCCCAAATCAAGTACAACTGCCACAGACCCCAAAGAATTGGTTTCTTTTCAGTGTATATACCCTATGTTGTGAATAGCAGATGGCCATTTGTTCAGAGCTCTGAAAAAGATCTTCCACTCCTCTGAATTTCCCGACTTCCTGGGATGTCTGCTGCTCCGTTTTATAGTACTCCACCCTTTTAGGACACACTATCATGGGCTTAATTAATGTATCCAACTAATAGTGCTGTTCTCGATAAGTGTGATGATAGATGACAGCTCCACATCAACGTTTAAAATAAAAAAGTAGAGTATAAACATACACACCATTAGCTCATTAGATAATCATATTATCTCCACTTTGTAGTTCAAAAAATTGAGGAAATGGGAGCATAAATCACTGGTATAAATCAGCTGGGAAGCTTAGAGAGGTATCTAAAAAGAGAAAATTGAATTCTAGAACCTGTGTTTTTACCAGTGTGCTGTATTCCAGCTATTAGGAAACGCTACCAAGAATGGCTAAATAAAAGGGATCGCTCACCATGTCTACAGTGGCTTCAGGAAGTCCAGGCAGGGAACCAGAGGGATTAATAAGGAAAGCCAAGTTTCCCCCAGCAATCTGTGCATATATCTGTTCATATTTCCCTGAGACTCTTAATTTTCACGGAGCCTCTTCTATACAAGGAAATCTGAGAATTCTGTGTGTTGATTGTGAGACAAAACTAGAAGCTCACCAAAAGCCATGGGTTTTCAGTTTGGGTTTTCAAAACTGTAGTACAACTCTTATTTTCTTTGAGATGACCTCTGCCATCCAATATTTTTTAAAGTAAGTATATAACCAGGCTGAGGGTTCTGTTCCTACAGTGTGGATGTGTTCATGTCAAGCCCAGATAGTCCTTGCACATGGCTTAGGAAGTCCCAAGGGCTGAACTAATTAACTTGTATGAGTTTGTGCATGACACAGTTTATAAAGAGTGTCTGGGCAGTGAAATAGGAACTATTGTTTTGCTGAGCTTGGAGACACCTCAGCTTTTTCCAGTTTAATTTTTAAAATTGTACCAGTATTGAAGATATCTAGGGTCATGTTAACATTTTATATAATAATTGACATTTGAGCTGAGTCTATCTCATCACCCACCATCTCACTCCGTAACATTTCTTGTTTGGAAATTCAGATCCCTGTTATTCAGCACTATCACCAATGTGAACAGCAAGGACATGGACATTTCATCCTTTGTAAAAACAATCCTCTGGGCAAAGCTAGGCTGGGATTGTATTTGATCTCTGGTCTTAAATAACTACAAAATTGAGGAAATTCTTTCCTCTGAGACTCCATCCATTGTAAATGATATCAATATTGATATCTATAAAAATAAATAACCCTAAAAGAAGATCATATAAATGTAGAGATACAAATTTAAACTTAAGCAGTTGAGCACCCTTCTATCTGGGCTGCAAGTGCAGGGACAGACAATGCCTTTTTATTAAATTTGTATCAGACTACAGAGACTGGAGAGATGACCCAGTGGGTAAGAGCACTGGCTGATCTTCCAGAGGACCTAGGTTCAGTTCCCCAATATATTTGGCAGCTCACAACCATCTGTAATTCCAGTTCCAGGGGATCTGATGTCCTTGTCTGGCCTTCTCAGGCACCAGACATGCACATAGCACACATACATAGATGCAGACATAATATCCATAATCATCTAAAAATGCACCTAGCTATTTACATGTTTAGATGAGAAATTTATGAATATCCAATATTTTCTATATATTCTAGCAAAGGAAAGGGAAAACTTTATATATACATATATATTAACTAATAATATACATGTAGCTTTATAATAATTACTAATTTTGTTGTTATTCAACGATTTTATTGCCACTTAGGTCAAAGACAGAAGAGATTTTCTCACTTCTATATTCATGTAAATTCAAGCTTAAAAATGCTTAATAATTCTTAAAGCACTGGCTTCTTTTTCCTCTAATACTCATCTGGCAGGAAGAGTAAGGCAGGCCTGACAGGGAATTCAGAAAACCTTGAGAGAGTGAATTCTCAACTGACCATAGTCCGAGCCTGTGTGCATATGAGAGAAGTAAAATGAGTAGTGTGAAATGGCAAACACTAGCAAGTTACACTCCTAGTTGAATTTTAAGCTGTGCTTATGTTTCCCCTTCTAAAAACAATGAAAAAAAAATGATGATAGACTAGAATACATCTAGAAACATCTGGAAGATGCTCTCAGGATGTTGACATCCTGCTGTTAGGAACAATCAATTAATCCAGTGTTGGACTTGGACTTGAACAGCAAAATGATGTTGGTGAGTTCCTTTGTTGCCAGAATTCTTAAATCTCACTGACATTTTGCAGTTAATGACCATATCAATGGGGTGTACGCAACTGCAGAACTTCAATGCCAGCTTTCCTTTCTGGTGGCTAACTACGATGTCTTTTTTTTTTTATTTTTCTTAAAGTTGATGAGATGAAGCCTACTTGCAATACCAAGGGCTTCCCTAAAACTCTGGTTTAAATAGTCACCTCAGCCAAAAGTACCTTACATTTGTAGCAACATGTCAAATGATGTCTGGCCAAGTTGCTGTGTGCTGTATGTCTGTGTGCTTATGAGTGGACAGACAATTAGCCACTGTACCAATGACAGTACATAGACTTTACCAACACACAAGGTGTTACGTTTGTGACCACGAACCTAGGATTGAAAAAGCCCATCATTACTGTCTTTTGAGTTCTGTGAGTCTGTCATTTAAAAGGGCACGTCCTTGCTGTGGCCTTCACAAAACCCATTTGGAGAGTCTCATCTTAAGTAATCAGACACTTCTTCATTATTTCTGGACATTTTGCTTCTACGTTAACTTTCACAGCTCTCAGCTAACATCTGTTTCCTGTCATGGCTGTGCATGTGTTTTCTCTGGTGGAGTTTATCCCACAGAGTGAGGAAATTCAGTTTGGTTTATTTTATTTGAACAAATACGAGGAAGCAATGGCTGAAAGAGAAGGCCCAAGCCCAGTTAGCAAAAGTTGTTTCTTCTTATCTCACATTTAGCACGCACACAAAGGTTGTATGATTGTACTGTGCCCATTCCTGAGCCTGGGGGAAGAATTCTTTCTATGCATTTCATAAGCATGGGCAGCTAGAGAGCCAGATCCCGAGGGCTTTATGTTTGGGGTATGGATAGAGAATTGTGTATTACAAACTGTCACCCTGTTGTGCACAAGAATAGAGATGATAAGTGGGCTTCACTCTGTGGTGATGTGTGCACAGAAATTTTTATCACAAATACAGATGTTGAAGGGAGCACTTATAGTCTCCTTCCTGTGTATTTGCATTTACCTTTGGGCTGCCAACCAGCTCCCAAATAAAGACACAGAGACTTATTAATTATGAATGCTCAGCTTTAGCTTAGGATTGTCAGACCAGCCCTTCTAACTTAATTTAGTCTGTTCCTATTCATCTATATTTTGTTTTGTGGCTTTTAACTTGCTTTCATTCTATACGTCCTACTTTCCTGCTTCCTCTGTGGCTGGCTGGCTCGCCTCTGGCATCTCTGTTTCTTTCTTCCTTGGGCGTAAATTCCTCCACCTTCTGATTCTTCCTACCTGGAAATTCTGCCTATACCTCCTCCCCTCACTATTGGCCATTCAGCTTTTTATTAAATCAATCATGTACCTTAGGCAGGCAAGGTAAAACAGCAACACATCTTTACATAGTTAAACAAATGCAACACATATTTACATAGTCGAACAAATTTCTGCAACATTCCTGTCTGTGATTGTCCCTAGTGCTGAAAGACATAGTGAGCATGTTTTTATGCTTTTTCTTTCTTTCTTTCTTCCTTCCTTCCTTCCTTTCTTTTTTTTTTTTGTGTGTGGATTTTCTTTGTTTGTTTGTTTTTGTGGGCGTGTCAACCTTGTGGAGAGGAATATTTTTATCTCTGTTCTTCCTAGGGAGATAATGTCAAGAGAGGTAAGAAACAAGATGATAATGGATTTGATTCCATCCAGAGTAATTATCTCAAAGCAAGCTAGACTTTTAGATACTTAAAAAAAAAACAACATTAAAATTGTCTTGCTATTATTGCACAGATGAACACATCTGAACTGGCCGGCCAGTATTACAGATGCAGGGTCCAGCACTGGATAAGATCCTTGATGTCTTTTCTCTGCCAGAAACCTAAATAGCATGCTCCAGAAGAGCTAGTCAGAAGAGAAAGTCTCCTTGTCACTTCAATATTGATTTCTCTGTATCCTGCAACCAATGTGTGTGGCATTTTCAGCAATAGAATCTTATCATCTGCTTATGGTGGGTGTCATGGTTTGAAAGAGAATGGCCCCCATGGGCTCATAGATTTGAATATTTGGTCACCAGGGAGTGGCACTACTTGAAAGGAATAGGAAGTGTGGCCTTGTTGGAGGAAGTGTTGTAATACAAATCTTAAAGGGTCTTATTAATAAAAAAATATGGGGGCCGGGCGTTGGTGGCACACGCCTTTAATCCCAGCACTCGGGAGGCAGAGGCAGGCGGATCTCTCTGAGTTCGAGGCCAGCCTGGGCTACCAAGTGAGCTCCAGGAAAGGCGCAAAGCTACACAGAGAAACCCTGTCTCGAAAAACCAAAAAATAAAAAATAAAAAATAAAAAATAAAAAATATGGGAACCAGACATTGGGGTGAACACTGAAAGATCAGAGAAACAGAACAAGCTAAAGGTTTCAAAAAGCTCATTCCAAGCCCAGAGCTCTCTCTTCCTGCTGCTTGCAGATCTGCATATAGAACACTACTTCTCAAATATAGTGTCTTCCTGTGCGCGGCCATGCTCCCAGCCATGACATTAATGGACTAAACCTCTGAAACTATAAACAAGCCCCAGTTAAATACTTCCTTTCATAAGAGTTGCTGTAGTCATGGTTTCTCTTCACAGAATAAAACACTGACTAAGACAGTGGTCAGTTAAGAGCAGTGGTGATAGCAATAGCTTGTATTGTTTTAGATGCTTCTTAGGTTATGTTGGACTGTAACTCATAGGAAAGTGACCTATGAGTTAGCCTGGCACTAAGCTCTATCTTCAACATTCCATGTCTTCTGGGAGCAACACTGTTTATTAATTTATTAATAACAGTGTTTATTAACATCTGCCTAAAATCCCTTTAAAATTATATTTATTTAATTAACTAACAAACTAACGTGATTTCATAAAGTTTCATCATCCATGCTTAGCTTGAGTTAATTCACATCCTACAAACTATTCTGTTGATTTTTTTTTCAGGTCTGCTCTACAGGCTAAAATTTTTTTTCATTTTTCTTTATTAAGAAATTTTCTACTCACTCTACATACCACCCATAGATCCCACCTCCTCCCTCCTCCTCCCCCCCAGCCCTCCCTCCCAAGCCACCCCTTCAACTGAAGAATGGATAAATAAAATGTGGTACATATACACAATGGAATACTACTCAGCAGAGAAAAACAATGACATCATGAGGTTTGCAGGCAAATGGATGGATCTAGAAAAAATCATCCTGAGTGAGGTAACCCAGACTCAGAAAGACAAACATGGTATGTACTCACTCATAGGAGGATACTAGATGTGGAACAAGGATGACTGGACTGCTGCTCACATCACCA
Organism: Peromyscus melanophrys; assembly: GCA_902168415.1. Lineage (NCBI taxonomy): Eukaryota > Metazoa > Chordata > Mammalia > Rodentia > Cricetidae > Peromyscus > Peromyscus melanophrys. The sequence continues at coordinate 26,044 of CABHPR010103485.1, read as the reverse complement.
GGGAGGCTACCTGGAAAACAGGACCCCAAGAAAGACACGGGGATCACCCAATGACGGAGAAATGGATGAGATCTTCATGAACAGCCTGGACACAAGTGGGAGAAATGAAGGGCGAGGGGCGAGGGAAAGAGAGCTTGGGGGAGCAGGAGACCCCAGCTGGATCAAGAACAGAGAGGGAGAACAAGGAATAGGAGACCACGATAAATGAAGACCACATGAGAATAGGAAGAAGCAAAGTGCTAGAGAGGCCCACAGAAATCCACAAAGATACCACAATAGACTGCTGGCAATGGTCGAGAGACAGCCCAAACTGACCCACTCTGGTGATGGGATGGCCAAACACCATAATTGTTGTGCTAGAAACCCCATCCAATGACTGAGGGATCTGGAAGCAGAGATCCACGGCTAGGCCCCCGGTGGAGCCCCGGGAGTCCAATTAGCGATAAAGAGGAGGGTCTATATGAGCGAGAATTGTTGAGACCAAGGTTGGATAAAGCACAGGGACAAATAGCCAAATGAATGGAAACACATGAACTATGAACCAGTGGCTGAGGGGCCCCCAACTGGATCAGGCCCTCTGAATGGGTGAGACAGCTGATTGGCTTGATCTGTGTGGGAGGCATCCAGGCAGTGGGACTGGGTCCTGTGCTCATTGCATGAGTTGGCTGTTTGAAACCTGGGGCTTATGGAGGGTCGCTTGGCTCGGCCTGGGAAGAGGGGACTGGCCCTGCCTGGACTGAGTCTACCAGGTTGATCTCGGTCCTCGGGGGAGGCTTTGCCCTGGAGGAGGTGGGAATAGGGGGTGGGATGGGGGGAAGGGGAGGGGGGCGGGAGGGGGGAGAACAAGGGAATCCGTGGCTGATATGTAGAACTGAATGGTATTGTAAAATAAAATAAATAAATAAACTAATTAAACAATTTCATTAATGAATGTTATTAATAAATATTAACAAAGTAAATAAACACTGTTTTTAAAATGAAGCCATAGGTCTGATTTGAGTGGCATACATCTTTAAAACCCAGCCTGGAACTTGAGAATTCTAGGCCAACCAGGGCTCTGTAGTGAGACCCTGTCAAAGAAGGAGAGAGAGAGAGAGAGAGAGACAGAGAGAGAGAGAGAGAGAGAGAGAAATGCCAGAGGGTCTGAAACAAGAATGGAGATATGACAAGGGAGTCCTGAGGGGAGTTTGGGGGAAGAGGATATGATCAAGACATATTGTATACTGATATGAAATATTCAATGAATAGATTTAAAATATTACAAAAATATATATCAATGTCTATGTAGAGTTGCAAATTCCACAAGGAAATGCTTATTTATTTTGTTTGCTGCTGCATTTTGAGTGCTCAAAATATATTTGATAAGAAGAATAATTGAATATTATGTGGTTGTAGCTATTGGGCTAACTTGGTGCTGAGTTGCCAGTTACTGAGATGAACACATTTATGTTAGAATTATGAGATGATAGGTCAGCTCAAGAAAAGACCCATTAAGGAGGAAGAAGTGGATAAATAGGATTCTCAGGACCCCTTTTTATTTTTCATTACATAGTTAAGCAGTTAAACATGAATCCACTCCCTCTGACATAATTATGAAGGTTAATCAGGAATTAATTTACTAAATATGGGTTCTTAATATAGAAAGAGAGTGTGAGATTACCCATATGAGCCAAGTCTAAAAATATAAGACCTTAAGGGCAAGGGGCAGGTCAGAAATTACTTTTATCTTTTTAATGAAAATTAGCGAACACAGATGGCTAGCTTGAATACTAAGTAAATTTGAGATGAGCCATGCATGACAAGTGATTGCTAACAAGACCTCTTAGTTGAGGCATGACTCTTGATCATCTTGAGAACATGCATGTAATAGGTGTGTCTGTTTGCCTGTATGAAAGAATTGGATTTCTTTAGGTTCTGTTAAGTCTTTAGCCAATTGGTTGTACAGTGTACCCCATTAGGGCTTAATGTTTACTTAAAAATGATACTTTCCGCTGAGCAGTGGTGGCACATGCCTTTAATTCCAGCACTTGGGATGCAGAGGCAGGTGAATCTCTGTGAGTTCAAGGCCAGCCTGGTCTACAAAATGAGTTACAGGATGACCTCCAAAAGCTACACAGAGAAATCCTGTCTCAAAAAACCAAAATTAAAAAGTAGAAAATAACACTTTCCTTTGCCTAGTTTTGTAGAGGTACTTTCTGGGTGATAAGATTTTATCATTAATCCCATGTACCTAGTACCCATCACTGAAATGAAAGAGTCAGGGGGTGAGGACATTTGCTGTCATCTCAGCATGTACAACAGTATTCCAAACTTGGAAGGTGCTTCATAAGTATTTGAAAATGATGCAAATATAAAAAAAAAAAAGTCAGGACTGCTGAACAGGCCAAAAGCTCCTATAATAAAGTACTCTACAGAAAGTACCCAGTCTGGGAACACAGATGTGGACCAGAGGAACAAGGAATAAGAAGAACGCTTATTAGTCTTACTACAGTGCACATGTGGGAGGCAACCAAGAGTCCCCTGAATACTATCCAAAGCATTTCTGTAGAGAACAGCATATGGCTTCTGAAGACAGAAGAACTTCGACAACAGAAATTAAATCTTGTCTGTGACAAACTTACCTAAGAAAGCATTTTAGCTCAAAGAGTTTCTACCCAACTAATTAAAATGCCCCATCCAGTGACGGTGAAATAAGAAAGTGAGAAGACTGAAGGTAGCTGTACTGTATGAAATTTCCTGAAGACATGTGAACATATAAATATCTGTCACTTCAAACAGGGCACCAATGACAAACTAAAGCAATAACTGCATTCAAGTCTAGGTTGGTGAACTAGTGAGTTTATTGAGATCATTTGTAAGATCATGAGTGACTGGTTACTTAGAAGACATTGGATAACTTAAAGATGAAAAGCCCAGCCTAGCGTGGCGACAACTCATGAAAGCTGTATCCTTAGCCCTCCAACCACAACTTGTAGGCAGCAAGGCTGGTTAGAGTCTCTTTTCAAGGCAATTGCTATTGATTTTCTAACCTTGCAGAGAGGCTTTGTACATCTTGGACATTTAAGAAGCTCCTCAAGCCTTATGTGACTTATTTTCTGAGCTTTGTATGGTTCATTATTTCCTGGGTCTTATGAGCCCACCTGCTCCCTTCAGAAGGGAAAGATTCAGTTTGGAGGCTATAGGTACATAACATAACAAGTATTATGATGTCCTCCTGAAGCAAAGCAAAGAACTGAGCAGTAAGGATGACTATATTGGTGCCTTGAACATTTTAATGAAATATGGAAATAAGTAAACTAGGGAAGCAAAATTCTTGGGTTTTTATTACACCCAATATTTATATGTGTTTATATTATTAGCTTATTTGTGGGCAGAAAAAAATTAAATGTACTTTGTTAGAATATTTTAAGATAGACAGTAAGCAAGTATCCTCATCAGTTGGTTGAGTATTGAGACATCCAGACCATACCAAGATCATCAAATGAACTCCGGCTTCAAAACACCTCCGGCTTCAATAAGAACTTCATAGAATTTCCCACATACACTATACTGTGTGTGGCAGGGGATGCAAAAGTGGAGGCAGAAGATACTGCTTGCTATTAAGTGCTCATGGAAGCTAAATGTCTCATTAACATGAGAGCCAAGAGTAGACAGGAATCAATCTTAGATGCATGTTAGGTTCTATGAAGTTCAGTGCTTGCTTATTATGATGATGAAGAACAGGATGTATCTTTCTTTGAAATTTCCTTGCATCATTTTCCTATAATTCCAAATGTTCCTTCCGCTAAGCATTTTTTACATGATGTTCTTGAAGTCTTTGGTAGTGTTGATGCCCTTGGGAGAAATTCAGTAGACTACAGGGGTACATTTTCAATACAATCTTATCAGAAGAGAACAGGGGATGCTAGGATTAACTGAAAATGGTCTTTCTTTCTTCTGGGTTTCAGCATAGAGGAAAATTTTGAAGTGATGGGTCACGTTGCTTCAAGAATAAAATTTATAAGGAGAACACCGAATGTCCTATAGTTGCAGTATCATAATATTCTATTATTTATGTCAATGAAGATGTAAATTAAAAAGCAAGTGTTGAAACATTCAGAGGTCAAGAAAGGTTTGTGTGTGCATCTTTGTGGAGGATAATCAGTTGAGCCTTGGTAAATTGCTAAAGTAACATTTAAGATATTAGATTTCAGAGTCACGAAATTCTTGAAGTAATTCTGATTTTACCATTTACCAAATGTATAACTTTGATTAAGTTACTTACTATATTCTAATCTCAGTTCCTCAACCAAAAATGCAGATAGAAGTACTCACTTCCCATCAAATTTATTAGGCCCTACATAGGTGATTAATAAAACATTCAATAGATTAGAGAGCTAGTGTCAAAAATCATCATTGCTCTTAGAAACAGTCATAAATCATGTGCTCAGAGGTGGAAAGTGAAAACACACTTTTTACAGTTGCATTTATCTTCCATATTGAATTCCCACTGTACACAGTGACACAGAGATTAATCTTTCTGGTCATTTAAAATGAACTCAAGCATTTCTGAATTTCCTTAGTTATTTCCAATTTTAAGTTGCACATGATTTTCCTCTCTTCTTCCTTATGATAGCCATAGTCAGGGTGCTGTTCTCAGAAAACACAGACAAGACATTGTCCATGTTATTCACCTATGCTGACATTCAAAATTCATTTCAATGTGTTCTTTGTTTCTGAGGCACACTTTCAGTATGTGGTCCAGTTGGTATCAAAACTCAGCCTCTCAGGTATTGGAATTACAAAAAGTATACCATAGTAGATTGCAAGTTATATCTTCTAGGTATGTTCATGGAATTTGGTGTTCTCTAGTGATAATCTATACTGCTCATTTTTTTAAATTTTTATTTCTTTATTTTTTTGGTCAGGTGACAGCTTTCTCCTGTGGAAACTTTGGATTTTTTAACCAATGAAGCTATCAAACTTAATCACGAGTCTATGTGCTTGCACTTGTTATTCATCTTGCTTGGGATTTTGTTTATCCAATTTGACCACTTGCAGTCTCCAGAAGTTTTCTCTTTTTTTTAAATTTACTGTTTCTTTGCTTGTGGTGCTGGAAAATCAAACTCAGACCTCTCACATGAAAAGCAAGTATCCTACCACTGATCTCCATCATCCATCCTCTCGTAACATTTACTAGAGGAAGAAACAACCAAAACTAAGGGATATGAAAAAGTCCCATGGAAATCCACTGTTTTGCCTATTTGTAACTATAATAAATAAATTTCTGCATGGGTGGATAAGGCACATGTGGTTTTCATAGATTTTTTTTAAACTTCAATTCTGTTTATCCATTTTGCATTCTTTATATTCATTAGATATTTTCTAGTTACAGAACTTTATCAAGCTTACAGATAATTACAATCCTTTCAGAAAAGACACTATAAAATAAAAATTGCAAATTAAATCTGACTTTCCCAGAAAATAATGTTTTTCAGAAAGCTGTACTGTCCCCACAAGATTAATGATTAATTTTAGTGAGTAGGTCATATGTACATAAACAAGTTACAAACTGTTATACACATTCTGAAATTATCATTATGTCAAAAGTCAGGGAAATAGTGTAATATACTGGACAACATTAGTCTTCATTACAATAGGTTTATCTGTGACAGTTTTCAGTGAGTGGTTCTTGGGTGTGTATTTCTATTTCTGGCTTGGCTTGAAGAATAATACACATAGAAAGACTGTACAAGTCATCTCACCCATTTTCCCTGAGTTGTTTTATATCTCTGGTATATTTCAAAGAAATTGTTAAGAAAGCAAGTAAATTGTGCTTTAGAACCATACACCTTCCCTTGAGGTGCAGGAGCTAGAAAAATTTCAAGAGCCAGAAATAGTGAATGTCATCAGTGGACAGTAATTTCTGGTCATAACAGGGCCACAGTACACATGAACTCACAGAATATGTGACTTCTATGTACAGGATCTGCAAAAGATCAACCCAACCAACATCCCCAAATGATAGGGGAGGGACTCAATAAGTCAGAGGACATATTGACAACTGATGGTCGCCAGGGGAAGGAGAGTCAGTTTTCTTCAGTGATGTGGCCCCCGGAGGCTGGCCATACCTAACAGAAGTCCTACACCTGTAGACATACAGGAAGCTCTAAGTGGTCTCAGTGGGTTTTTTAAAATGTATATAGAGTTGGGAGGAGAAAGCATAGGTGCGATAGGGGGAAACGGGAGACAAGTGAAAAGGAGTTGTTTTGATTAAAATGCATTGTATACGTGCATGAAATTCTGTTAAAAATTAATTGAAAAAATAAACTCAACAATTCCACACATTATTGTTACCAAAAGCTAAAATGATTTAGCCTAGTCTTTATGCATCTCCAATGAACTTTTGGATCACATGAGCTCTTGTAAGTTAAGTTGAAATTGAGGTTAAGTGTGGAGAGGAATGGGAGAATAAGGCAGAGGAGGTGGTTGAGAAAGATAAGTAATAGTAAGGGTGTTCTAACATGTCATATCAATGCACATTTATTTATATTATTTGATCTTCTTTTTATTACATTTTTGAGATTATAATTTAATTAGAACATTTCTCCCTCCCCTCTTCTCCCTCTAAACCTTTCCATATACCAGTCCTCACAGTCCTTCATGGTCTTTTTTTTTCACTGTTATCATATGCATTTATATATGTGTGTGTAGGCCTTATTATTATATATGTGTATATGCACATATATTCCTAAATATAAATTTTTCATTATGTACTGTGCTACTTGTATGTATGTTTTGGGGGCTGATCTTTTGGTGCTGACAACCAAGTGGTTTGCTCCTCCCTAGGGAAGACCACCTCTCCCATTCCCAGCTTTCCTCAGTTGCCTATAGTTCTTTCTAAAGGGTTGAGACCTCTGTAGGCTTTCTTCTGCCCAGTTTGGTATGTTCACTGGTGTCCAGTGAGTTCAACTCACATTTGGGCAGTCATGTTGGTGAGACTTGATGGGTGTGGCTTCTCACGTCACTAGGAGACACAATCTCAGAACAAACTCCTCCTTGATCCTCTGGGCTCTTACCATCTTTCCTCCCCCTCTTTTGCAATGTTCCCTGAGCCTTAGGTGTGGGAGTTAAGATGTATGCTTGGGTTTCACAATTCTGAATTTTGACTGGTTGTAGTTTTCTGTCGTGCTCTCTTGTCTGTTGCAAAGTTTCCTTGATGAGCAGTGAAAACTATACTTTTGTATGGGCATAAGGACAGATATTTATAGATGGTTGTTAGGAACTGTAAATTGGTGGTTGCAGATTCTCCTCCAACAATGACTTCACTGGTGCTGAGCAGTTGACTAGCTTTCCCTCCTGTTGTGCAGGGCTTACAAGTCCAATTAGAAAGCTGTTGGTTACTATCAAAGATATGTTTGCCACTATTGCCTCCATAGTGTTATTATGCTACACTGGCAGTTGATGTTGTTCATAGATATCATATCTAAGTAGGACTGTTAATTGCTTCCCTTTTTTTTTTTTTTGAATGTTTGCCTGACACTTTTTCGTACCATGAAAATTAGTCCTTACGGGAGAGCATCCAGATCAGTTCCAACTCAGGTCTCTGGGTCCTGTTTCTGAAGTACGTGGTGCCTTCAGCAATAGGGACTTAACTTCCACTGCTGGGTGTACACACAAGGGCCATAGCAACAGTCTGTATGTGTTGGGTGTCTCTTGGAGAGCCCTGGCCAACAACTCAAAAGAGGGCATCTCCTGTCTGGTACTGAAACTGTAAAAAATCATAAAACATACACTTCAATAAGTAGATGTAAAGGCAGATTGCATCCTGTATGTGCAATCAGTGGGCACAAAGGCAAAGCAAGTTATCCAACCTGAGACAAGTTGAGTCCAAAGGGAGCACTGAAAACAACTGCAGTGAGGTTTGTGTAAAAATATCAAGGGGTTTAACCCACAAACAATAGGAGTTCCAAAATGAAAGGAGAAAAAAGAACCACAGGAAGACAATCTTTGAAGAGACAGTGCCTAGGGATTGCACAAAATTGACAACATACATCATGACACAGAGCCATCAGAATAAACACAAAGGTAGCTGCACTAGACACATTATACGTGAGCTGCTGGAAACTGGAGATAAAGGAGCACATTTAAACTAGCTGATACAATAAGGAAATGCCCTCAGTGGAACAGACAAATGTTCCTCCTCAGAAACAATAGAGCCCAGAAAACAATGCAGCAAAATAATTCAACTTGCTATTAAAGAAATATGAACCTAGAACTCTGAAAGAGTTCATGAAATTATCCCCTAAAACTGAAAATAAAGTAAATAATATTTCAGTAAAGATGTGAAATAGTTTGTGGCCATAAGATGTGCCTTACAGTAGGTGCCTCACCTGATTCTTTAGTACAAAAGGAAATGTTTCTAGAAGCCTAATTTTGAAAGAAGAATGAAGAGCCAAAGACAATGTCATATACACATGGAAGTCTAAAATATGTCTGAACAATTTCTATAAGACTGCTAGTTTGTTAATGTGAAACAATAAACTATGCAGTTTCTAATATAGAAGAAACCATATGCTACTGATAGCAAGAAATGTGTATATGGCAGAGGTTAAGTCACTGATTCATGCCATCTGTAAAATGGTAAACTCTTTTAGGTAGACTATGATAAATTAAGGATGCATATTGTAATATCTGAAATAAGTAATCTTTAAAAAGGAAATTGAGGTGAGAGAGCCAACAAAACAATAGAAAAGGGTTAAAAACAACTAAATGTTTTCCGGTAAGTCCTAAATGATTGAAGGAAGATTAGAATAAATAAATAAATAGAAAACAAACCATGAAAGAGGTTATGTGAGCAAATCACCACAGCAACTGAGCTGTTGCAGATGAACTCCAGGCTGGCCTTCATCTCCCCTGCTTCCTCTGGTCTATGTTCTTGCATGACCCCTCCCAGCCCAAGTGTTTCATCCAGTAACGACAGCAAAGGTGAAGAAGGTGTGTGTGATGGTTTGAATGGGAGCTATCCCCATAGGGGACATTTGAATACTTGGTTCCAGCTGGTAGTATTGTTTGAGAAAGTTATTGAAGTTTTAGGAGGTGACATTTTGTTGAAGGAAGTAGGGCAGGCTTTGAAGTTTTATAGCTTGGCCCCACTTCCCCTTCTGCTTCCTTTGTGGGAGCATAATGTATCAGCAGGCTCCCTGACTGCCAAGGCTGAATGCCTTCACACCACGGATATGCTTTTTGGAACTCTAAGACAACATAAGCCATTTCTTCTCTGGCATGCTTTTTGCTGGGGTAGTTTGTCACAGCAACAAGAAAGTAGCCAAGATACACTCCTGTGATGACATTGTGTCCCACGGGTTCCATCTTGCTATTGCCTTCCATTTAGAGACCTTCTTGGCTAGTGTCTCATAGGAAGAGCCGTGTTTGCTGTGGGATGTTCTGTATGTTGTGAATGTGTTGCTCTGATTGGTTGATAAATAAAATGCTGATTGGCCAGTAGCCAGGCAGGAAGTATAGGTGGGATAAACAGACAAGGAGAATTCTGGGAAGAGAAAGACTGAGTCAGGAGATGCCAGCCTTGAGTCAGGAGATGCCAGCCTGCTGTCCAGGGAGTAGCATGTAATGGCACACAGGTAAAGCCACGGAACACATGGCGACATATAGATTAACAGAAATGAGCTGAGTTTAAATGTAAGTGCTAGTCAGTGGTAGGCCTAAGCTAATGGCCAAGCAGTTTTAATTAATATAAGCTTCTGAGTGATTATTTTATAAACAGCTGTGGGGTCCATGGGGCTGGGCATGACTGGAGAAAATTTCAGCTACACATGTTGGGAAGCTCACATGTGAAGTAGGCAATAAATGCCTCTGGGAAGTGACACAAGCCCCCAGTCAACCACCAGAAAAGAATCATAGCCCTCACTCCTACAAAGAAATATGTTCCACAGAAGCCATCACAGAGCTTGGAAGCTAATGCTCTCCCAAATGAGCCTGCAGCCTGGAATGCAGTCCTTAAGCCACCTTGACAGCAGCTCTGGGAGGCTCAAATTAGATAATTCTGCTGTGCCAGGCATATACCCATGAAGTTTTATTTTGCTGTGTAACAGTTTACTATATAAAAGTGGGTGATCAATACATATATAAATGACTAAATATTTCATGTACCTGGCAGAGATTGTTAGGGCACATGTAACTTTGTGCTTTCTTAAATGTAATTAAAAAAAAACTTATTGAGTCCAGTTTGTGCTGCCCACATATTCATGGGTGTGGGGCCATCTGGTAGAGCATTCTCAACCAACCAGGAGCCATATCCTTAAACAAAACTGATTGTCCCTTCCCTAGAAGTTATTAGCTGTCCACAGCTGCTTCATTGAGGAGTGGGGGGGGGGGGGGGCTCATGAACTCTTTCCCTCTGTGCTACAATGTTGACTAGTTTGATCTTGTGTAGGTCTTATACAGCCAACCATAGCTGCTGATAGTTCATGAGAGCAACAGACCCTTTCATGTTCAGAAGACACTGTTTCATTTTGGTTCTTCTCTATAACAGTTTTTTGTTTGTTTTATTTAAGAAACTTTTTATTCACTTTACATAGCAACCACAGATCCCCTTTCTCATCCCTTCTCTTGCTCCTCCTCCCCAAGCCTTCCTCCTCAACCTACCCTCATCCTCTCCTCCAAAAGGGTAGGGGCTCCCATGAGGAGTCAGAAAAGTCTGGTACTTCAGTTGAGGCAGGACCAAGCCTCTCTCCCCTGCATCAAGGGTGAGCAAAGTGTCTCACCATAGGTAATGGGCTCCAGAAAGCCAGCTCATGCACCAGGGATAGATCCAGATCCCACTGCCAGGGACCCCTTGAACAGACCATGCTACACAACTGTCTCCCATATGCAGAGGGCCTAGTCCAGTCCCATGCAGGTTCCACAGCTGTCGGCCTAAAGTTCATGAGTTCCCATGAGCTTGGTTCAGTTGTCTCTGTAGAGCTCCCCATCACGATCTTGATCCCCCCTTGCTCATAGAATCCCTGAGTGTCAAGACCTATACTAGTTTTGCCCCCTCTTCTGTAATGGCCCTTGAGTCTTTTTTTTTTAAAGATTTATGTATTTATTATGTATACAGTGTTCCGCCTGCATATATGCCTGAAGGCCAGAAGAGGGCACCAGATCTCGTTATAGATAGTTGTGAGCTACCATGTGGGTGCTGGGAATTGAACTCAAGACCTTTGGAAGAACAGCCAGTGCTCTTAACCTCTGAGCCATCTCTCCAGCCCTTGAGTCTTATAGGAGGATGTCATATAGATGTTCACTTAGGACTAAACATTACACTGTATGCCTAAATTTTAACAAGTGGCATCCCACCAAATAAAAGAAGAAGTACACAAAGAAAGCAGTGGGGCAGAAAACATGTTCTTAAGTTGTCCTGCTGTGTTCTGCTTCTAATGATGGTGTTCTGAGAAGGCAGACCTATCAAAAGTGTTTACTTCCAGTCTTCTAGACACAACAAATACTGTTTCAGTGTTAATGGGAACTATGTTACAGACCTATATTTTCACTACTTATAATTTCGTTATTTTAAGTCATTGGCATTTTATATTCAGAGCCTAGAAGTACATTTCACATAACCCTTTAATGTGAAACAATGCCAAAAATGTCATATTTTCCATCCTTGTACCACAGGGGGAATAAAGCAGATGGATTGAACTTGCAAATGAGCCATATTTGGTATAATTAATCTTTTAGAAAGATCTGGAAGAAAAATAGCTTGACTAAATTGTGAAGCTCTAAAACGTCTGTTCTCATGCAGTAAGATACCCCTAACTTAAAAAAAAATGCTATTGGTTTTATTGGGAGCAAGTTTTGGAAGTAACTGCTGTTACTTTTCCTAATATAACAAACGAAGAGCCAACAATGAGAGGAGAAAGATCAAAGAAAATTAGTAAACGTCCTACTGATAACTCCTTGAAATACACATCACCAATGAAAGTACTGCAGACAGAAAGATTGTCTACTCGACCTGATATATTCTGATCTTATGAGGCTCTGGGATTTATTTTTATGACATACATAAAAGTAAAACAAACCACTTCATCCTAAGAGCAAGTCTCTTAGCCCTACAGAGACTGTCTGAGCCACACAGACATTTACAGTCGTGTCTTTAGAGAGGCCGTTAGTATAGATGTGTACTTTGAAGCATATAAAACTAAGAACATTTGAAAAATCTTATGAAACCATAAAATAAGATATTTCATTTTCCTTGGCGCATACACTCCTCCCTGTGCTGTTCCCAAAAGCTCAAGCCTGTGTCTGGAGGTGACTATCGTCTCACCCTTACACAGCTCAAAGTAAGATTTGAGCAACTACAGTGCCTATTTCTCTACCCATTCATAGTTTTGTTTCTTTGTTTTTTTAGAAACCCATTTAGTAAGCTCCTGTTCTGTTTGGAATGTGCAGGTGAGGTGCAAGCTTCACTGACACAAATGGGGTAGACATGCCAGAGATGTGTGTTTTGACTCATCTACCTGACTTCTAGTAAAGATAAGTTCGGAGGTTTTACTAGTTACTTCTCTCTCGTGTTTGTGACTATTGTGATAAAATACCTGAGGGAAAAAATATTGCAGGTGGAGGATAATTTATTCCCATTCATGGTTCATGAGAGACAGTCCCCAGTGGTAGGGGAAGGCATGACCACACTCCAGGTTTGCAGAGGTGGGATCCTGTAATGGGTGGGTATGTGGCACAGTCAACTGTTGGGAAGCAGACACTTCAGTGGAACGAGGATGGACGATGGCCCATAAGTCTGCCCCAATAGCCCTACGCTTGCCAGCAAGGCTCATGCCCAGAATGTTCCATCACCTCCCACATACTGCCACCAGCAGGGAGCTGAGTGTTCTAACACACGAGTCGGTGGTGATGTATTTCTCACTCAAATCACAACAGAGGGGTAATGCTGTGGGATGTTCTGTATGCTGTGAATGTGTTGCTCTGATTGGTTGATAAATAAAACACTGATTGGCCAGTAGCCAGGCAGGAAGTATAGTCAGGATAATCAGACAAGGAGAATTATGGGAAGTGGGAGGCTGAGTAAGGAGAGGCCAGTCTGCCATCCAGGGAGCAGTATGTAATGGCACACAGGTAAAGCCATGGAACACGTGGTGACATATAGATTAACAGAAATGGGCTGAGTTTAAATGTAGGTGCTAGTCAGTGGTAGGCCTGAGCTAATAGCCAAGCAGTTTTAATTAATATAAGCTTCTGAGTGATTATTTTATAAGGGTCTGTGGGGTCTGTGGGGCTGGGCATGACCATCGAAAACTTTCAGCTACAGGATAAGGTTCTCTGTAAGTTTTTAAGAGAGAGAGTCAGCTATAAGGTCCAGAAGTAGGTAAGGTGAAAATGATTACAGTGTAGTCAAAGGTTGGGATGGTGGATACAGGAATCATACCAGTCATTTCGAGAGTCTGGAAATCAAAGTCACTATGATTCAGTAATAGGCTAGCAATGAGGAACAAAAGAGCTGATAGCAGATTCACTCCTGTGCTCTCAGCAGGAACAGTGGAATGGACAATGGCATCAAAGAATGAGAAGTGATACAAGAGGTGAAGTGAGAACCCACCAAAGTCTGCTCAATAATTTATTAAGTGGTGCAATGGAAAAACAGACTCACCGATGCAGAACAAAGCAGACACTGCTGCTGATCCAGCTGCCTTTGTTGCCGTTCTGCCCAAGGGTGATGAGGACCAACTGCAAGCCATGGTCTCCACAGCTTGCTCCATCTCTGACCAACTAAACCACCTCAGGTTTATCCGGTCACGTATCCAGAGAAAACCAAACCCATAGGGCAAGTCAACCCAAATATCACTGGCTAAACGGATCAAACTCCTACAACATGGAGGGCCAAAAGGAAACCCGAAAAATAAAGTAAGGAGGAAACATAATGCATCATTCTGAAAAATTCCATACACTTTAGTGTAGAGGAAGTAAAGGAAATGCAGCTCTGAGAATTGGGAGGTAGAGAAGAAAATGTCAAGAAGCAGAACTTGACGGTGTCAAAATCTGCCCAGAAATCAGATAGCATGAAGATGACGCAGACCCTAGCACCTCCCAGCATTGACTCATAGTGAGGCCCCCATGTCTATGGTTTGCAGAGGGTGGAGAGAGAAACTGTCTCACTGAAGCCCTGAGAGACTGCTGCATCTGCCTTATTCTTCCATCTTCTGCTATTTAATGAATTACAATTATCACGAAGTCTAGATTTCATAAACATCTGATCAGTTTGTCCTGGAATGTAAATGGGACTTTGTTTGACCATCGGTCCTAGTATTTATTTGTTACTTTTAGGGATTTATATCATAAAGCCACTAAATGCTCTCAAGATGGGAAAATATCAGAATGGATCAGTCTTTGGGGGAGATGTTTGGCTGGGGTGTCAGCTATCGTCTCTGGGATCATCTCTAAATGGGCAGAAATGGCAGATTTGGAGGCAGCTCATTGTGTAGGATGCCTCCTCCAAAGCCAGTGTGTTGGTCAGGCCTCTGCCACTGTGACAAATACTTCTAAACTGACTTCTAAAGAGAAAAGGTTATCTGGATTCACAGTTTGGAGCAGTGAGGCCCATTGATTCTAAGCCTCTGACAAGACACTGTGGAGTCTGGGTTAGAACAAAGAGGCTCACACATATGACTATGTATGAGAAGGTGAGGATCCTACTGTTCTCTGTAAGAATATACCACAAATAACCGGAATGCCTCCCATTATGTCCCACCTCTTATGGTTTTCAACACCTCCCAATGACACCAAGCTGGGGGTAAATACTTTACCAAAATAGGCCATGCGAGAAGTATCACCACCCAGCTACAGCAGTCAGGATTATCTATATGGATTAACACAGGAAATTGAGGGTACCAGTTTTTATTTCCAGAGCTCAGCAGAGTCTGAGCATATTTTGATATGTTAGTGGGAGGTGACTATCATGAATCTGCAGCCACACCACTCTCCTGATTTCCCTGAAATGGAAAGATGCCGGTGATTTTTGACAGAAGGAGATGCACGGAAAACAGAATACAGTTACATGGGAGGTTTAAGTGGTAAGGCAATGGCTGAAAGATGCTTTGAGTTTTATGTACAATAAAAATGATGTTATTTATTTATCTGAACCCCATGATTTCAAGTATGGCCTTAGGTGTCTGATGAGAGCAATCATGCTGTCAGTTCACTGTGGAGCTGAGACTGCTAATGTAATTCAAGTGCAATGCAATTGTCGCTCAGCCCAACTTTCCCCTGCCAGCTCCCTAAAGATGAATGCTATTATGCTTGGAATAAACTGGCAGGCAGGAGCAGAGTCCTTCCTTCCCTGTTTTTGTAGAATAGGTCTAAATCTAACAGTGCATTGATCTGGAGAGAGTTTTGAAATCTAGTATTCTGAAATCTGTTTTAAGGGTTGGTTTATAAGATTGTACAGTGCCCAAGACCACCTACATAGTTTCCATGACCACCTACATAATTTGCAGGGCACAATGCAAAGAAAATATGGTACTCTCTTATTTAAAATATTAGGAATATGGGTTTGGAGAGATGACTCAGCATGTAAGAGCATGGGCTACTCTAGCAGACAATCTGTTCTGGTTCCCAGCACCCACATGGCAGCTCACAACTATCTGTAACTCCAGTTGCATGGAATAAGATGTGCTCCTTTGATCTCTGCTGACACCAGGCATACGTGTGATGCATATACATACATGCAAGCAAAACACATGCAGACACGAAATAAAAACAAATTTTAAAATATTAAGAATTTCAATACAGCAACTCCTGAGTTATAAAATGAATGTGGCACTTCTGAGTGTGGGGACCCAGGTACCTGCACAATCCTCACACTTATGCTGTTAGCCCTGAGATTGGCTAATGGGTTACAACTTTGGCTTCATAATGTTTGGTTAATCACAAACTGTTCTTTGTCGAGTCACAGCTTTCCTGATCTCTCTTTCTTTAACTGTGGAATGTTAGGTTGGACAGAGATGCTGCAGGCATCTGTATTATTCAGTTTATCACTGTGTTAGATACTGTTGGTGTATTGCTTGCAACATAAACCACAAGCCTATTATCATTGATGGCTCTGAGGCATCTGAGAGCAAACCCACCCAAAGCTATTGATTTAACTGAAACGTAACAGAGGTTTGCAAAGTGTGATTAGTATTTATGTGTGGTTTAGAAGCAGTTTTAACGTGGTTTTAGAATTTGTCAGTATTATATTTCCAATTAGAGCTACAGCTTAATCAGTAAAATGATTTTTGTGTTGGGCACATGATATCTATGTTTTATCAATATATTGATAGTATGATTGAGTATAACTACGGAGTGAAATAGATACAGACAAGTCTTGTTTTCTAACTGAGGAAAATGATGCAGAGAAGTAGCAACTTTTTTCTTTAAAAATTGGTTTTTAGTAATTCTTTGAGAATGTCATATTTACATACAATATTTTGATATATTCATGCCCCATTCCCACCCACTACCCCATCCTTTTTTGATGAACTCTGTTGTTGTTGTTGTTGTTGTTGTTGTTGTTATTGTTATAACTCTCTTAGTACCACTTGTGCTGCTCATATACTCATGGGTATGGGGCCATTCACTGGAGCACGGTTGACCTGCTTGTGACAGGACATTTAAAGAACATGGACTATTCCTTCCCCAGAAGCCATCAATAAAGGAGATTCTAAAATCTGTAGGTGAATGGATAGAGTTAGAAAACACTATGCTGGGAGTGTGGTAGCCCACAGCCAGAAAGATAAACATTGCATGTTCTCACTTACATATGGATTCTACCACTGTGTCTTAAGATTTGTTTTTAACTTGGAGGACCTGTAGAATCCAGGAGAAAAGAGGATCAATGATGGGGAAAGGAAAAAAGATAATGAAAGAGGAAGAATATTAGAACATAGGTGACAGAAAGGGTAAGGGGAAATAATGGGCAATAATTGGAAGGAATTTTTAAGTTGAGAGAAAAGATAGGAAGGTAAGGTAGAGGAGGCATGGTAAGATATGCCTATGGGTGAGTAAAATGGTGTCATGAATGTTTTATGGCTAACCAACTACTTTCTGATTAGATTTAAAGCCTTCTCTACAGGAGAAATGTGTTTCTGGTACTTTGGCCAAGATCCTGAAGCTGGAGAGGTCACAGGCATAAACTCACTATTATTTTGCTAAATGGACATATAGTCAAACTGTCCTCCAAATCTGTATCTCTGTACCCATAGATTAGTGCATCTCTCAGACCTCATCAACGAAGTTTCTTTGTGCAGTGGATGATAGTTTTCCAGAAAGTCTCAACTGGTCATGGTGCAGAAATAAATATCTGTGGTGTGCTCAACCACAAATGGAACATCTATATCACATGCCCTCCTCCCAACTCTCAGGGACTCTCACAGAAGAAGGAATAAAAAAAAGTTATAAGAACCAAAGTCTTGGAGGACCTAAGTGAAACAATATCTTCTGTTTCACAACAAGACTCTTGAACTCAAGATCAAGACAGCCAAGATTCTAGCCTGGAGGATGCTGTGGACTAGCTGTTGACAATTACATAACTTTCGAAGGACGACACAGTGGATGAATGGTAGAATCTTTCTACTCTGATCTGGTCTTAAAATCAGAAGGAATATAAGCCTTAAAGGCCTCAGTAATTCACCTGTCAGGAAATTAAATAATCAAATTGCAAGAAACAATACCAAACAGTGCCTACTCCTCAGAAGGGAATCTGAACACTGGTATTTCTAAGTTTCTCCATAAAATAACTGTTATGTTGTCTTTATCCTTCACTTCTATGTTTAAAGCATCAGGTAAGCTTCTAAGGGGTTAACACATACCAGTCTTGATTCTAAATGTTTCATCACTTATTCCATCTGCAAGGGGAGAGGTGGAGAATAGGCAATGGAAAACAAAAATATATATTTACCAGTCTTTCTCTTTTATCTGTCTGTCAAGATAATCACTATCTATGATAACAGAAACAACACTTACAGTCTTATATTACAACACTTTTTTCTCTAAATTTAATTATTATTAGCTAATTGCTTGTTAGGTGCTGTGGATATCTGTATGCTGTGAATGTGTTGCTCTGATTGGTTAATAAATAAAGTGCTGATTGGCTAGTAGCTAGGCCGGAAGTATAGGCAGGACAAAGAGAGAGGGGAATTCTGGGAACAGGAGGGCTGAGTCAGGAAACACTGCCAGCCACTGTCATGAGAAGCAAGGTATAAAGATACCGGTAAACCACAAGCCATACAGCAAGGTATAGATTTATAGAAATGAGTTAATTTAAGATATAAGAACTAGATAGCAAGAAGCCTGCCACAGCCATACAGTTTATAAGTAATGTAAGTCTCTATGTATTTACTTGGGTCTGAGTGGCTGCAGGAGCCAGGTGGACACAGGAAAACTCCAGCTATAGTTAGGCCTTGATATTGTCATTTCTTCTTAGTATTTGTTTGATAGATCTGCTGACAGGTACTTTTGTAAAGACCATCTTATTTGGGAAGCTACCACTCAAACAGAAGGGAAAAAAGCCAACCAGATATGGTATCAGGAAACTAAACCCTTTACCTGTGGTCCCTATGTTTGTTTTCCATCTGGTATTCAGTAATCAGTGGATTAGCCTTGCAGTCAGACCAAAGGGCAATAGAAAATTGCTCTATTAATTAGATTCTTATATGGAACACATATTATAAAAACCTCATGGGACTTCATAAAGTCTGTTACAGTAAAATGAGTCAATTTTCATCAGAAATTTCCCACCCAAGAGTGGAAAATGATTGAGATAACTGAATGAACATTCTGCTCACCCAACATGGTTATATTGGAATTAGCTATAGTAATATTGGTATTAGATGAATCTCAACATAATTCTCTTGCATATGACAAAGGAAAAATGCCCATAAAATGATGTTATATCTTCCAATGAAATATATGGAGATTTCAAACAGCTATGGGGGAAACTGAGTAGGCAAGGTTTCACATAAAACTGGCAAATTGGTATTCACAGCTATTGAAAGACAGGAGTGAATCTTAACACAGTCTTATTCTAGGTTTATGGCCAGGAATAGAAAAAAATCTGAATACTATAAAAGGTGCAGAATAGAAGATGATGAAAAAATTTGGACCACTGAATCATATTTCATCACACCAAAGAACACATTGCATAGTCCCATAGTGTTCAACACCAGATAAAGAAAATTCTTTCTTGGAGAAATAGTTTAGTACACAATTGTAAAGGCAGTTAAAACATTTACTGTTTAAAAAGATTGGTAATTGCCATGCTTCCACAATTGTGCTCAGTCTCACTGTGAGGTTGACAATGGGCAAATCTCCATGGCTATAGCAGTTGTTCCTCTCTTCAGGATATACTAGGGATATGGGGGTAGACATGGTGTGCCTATATATGTGTTTTGTTTTCCTTTTCTCCCACATTAATTTAGCTTTCTTTTATGCTTCCTGAACTCATTAAGCCAGGTCCTGAGACCAGGAATGCTATTAGAATAGCATTCCTAGAATCAAGCCCTAGAATCAAGGTTATCCCTAAGAAAGAAATCATATAATATAATTAAGTGTGTCAGTAAGAATTTCTAAGTCCATAATGGGATAGATTGCACTTGCGTCTCATCTGGAAAGACTGGGGTTGACAGTGAATGCAACTGTATTGCCCTGTGGTCAGAAAAGCTCTGAGGTCCTGTATATCCTGTACGTATGTTGAGATTCAACCTGTCCAGTGTGTATTGCTGTAGTTAATTCCAAGATAGCCACCTTGGGTGAGCAGGACATCTGTTAAGTGCTCTCAGTCATTTTCCACATGTGGATGGGAATTCTTCTGATGAGCATTGACACATCCCACAAACAGATGAAGATGGAGGAGACACTAGGTAGACCAGTACGGTTCCTACTATTTTAATAGTTATGCTATATTGAACATTTTAATAATTATGTCATATTGAATATTTTAATAATTACAACATATTGAACATTTTAATAATTATGGCATATTGAACATTTTAATATTATAGCATTAATCCTAAATTAACAGTTTGGGGAGAATAACCAAACCTGAGAGTGATTTGATATATACCTTTTCTTGTTTTCAATCAGTGTATGAAGAGGAAGTGGTCTTTTGTAAAGTCTTGCCCTCAACTTTATAATAAGATAATTTTCACTTAGAGAAAAGGAATCTCATAGAAATGAGACATACCAAAAAGGTACTGTGTGATTAAAAAAAAAACTCAACAAAATCCCTTAGAGATTAATGAGAATGAGTAGCTTGAACTTAATTTTCAATATTTTAGCTCTTATATTTTTTGTTAATATGTTTTTTAATATTAAAATTTACCTCATGGCTTAAAACTCTCAATTTCATAGTATTTTTCTCCATCAAACTGTATTCATATGGATTTTTAAAAACTTATTTGTCATATCTTAAAATCCTTTTACTCTTTCAATTATACACCATAGATATATGAACATTTTACACAATGTTGTGTCACAAAATAACTGCTACGTTTAATAAATTCTTTCCAGTGCTTCAAAAATCCTTACTTTTCATAGGTGCTCACAGAGAACAAAGGGAGTTTATTTCAGATTCGAACGTCAACTCTTCACATAGAGTTAGCATTTTCTTCTGACTCTTCCCTTTCCGGTGCAAAGCTTTCCACTATCATTCTCCCTGTCCATTTGTTATCCTTTCCTGAGCACGCTGCACTCGTGGAAAAAACACATGAGGAAACATCAGCCAGGCTGTAGGATTGCACTCCACCGACAGATGTGCATGCAGCTCAGTGGGCTGTTATAAGCATCACATGCTGGGATGAATAATTTCCCTTCCTTTCTGCTCTTCAGAATCTTCCATGACAGCCAAGAAAACAGAAACCCTAGTTGTAAGATTTGAATTTCTTGTAATAAAAAAGGAATATTATCTTTAGTATCAGAAGACAAAAAAAAAAAGTGGGAGGGGAGGAGATATATTTCCTATACTCCCAACCTCCTCTTGGTACCTTCTCCATAGCAATTGCTAACAGAAAATTGAAATTGGAAAAGTCACAAATATATGCTTTCTGTTGTGTTGTCTGGGCCCCTGGTGTTAGACTGTTTATTTTCTGAGGTTTTTTTTTTTTTTATAGCCAATTTAACAGTTTCTTAGCCACATGATATTTTTTTCTTTTCATTTTGTTTCACTGCTAATCAATCCTCAGGCTTCCTTGTGCTCCTTTGTAAGAAAATAGCAAACAAGATTGCTCCCTGGGAACAGAACTAATGGATGGTTGTAGCAAATATGAGCAGAAAAAATAAAATTAGCTTTAAACTAAGGCATTTTTTAGCAATTTTAGCCTACACGATTTTATTTCACATTTTTCATTACACAAATATAGTATGGATTCAGAACAGCTAGTTTTACCTGTCTACAAATCAAAATAATTTGGACAGAAAGAAAAAATAATTTAAAACTACATTTCCTAAAATAGCTAGTTACCAGTCAGGGCAAGGTGCAAAATTGGTGACAAATATAGCTAGAGGTCTTTGAAGAAGTGTATGTGTGTGTGTGTGTGTGTGTGTGTGTGTGTGTGTGTGTGTGTCTGTCTGTCTGTCTGTCTGTGTGTCTGTGTGTGTGTCTGTGTGTATGTGTATCAGTGTATAACAGCAAGTGTGCAATGGTGTGTGCATATAAAATGCATGTTTATATGATGAATTTGTGTGTGAGAGCTATGTGTAATGGTGTGTATGTGTGCATGTGAGATATATGGGTGTGTGTGTGATTGTGTTTGTGTGTGGTATATGTGTGTGTACAGGTGTGTGTCAGCATATTGGTGTGATAGAGTATGTGTGTGCATGTGAGGGGTATCTGTGTATCTGCATATGCTCACTCTATTATTCTGCAAAATATATGAGCACAATTATATGCGGCCATCTGCATTTAACAATCTTCAGAATGCAACATGGCTTTCACACAAGTAGAACATCAAACTCAAATATAAACTGATGTGTATCAGGCAAGAAAATGTCCAGACTGTCAGTGGAAACAATAGTGTGATGTGACAATTTAGGGCTTATGAGAATGTAAGAATGAGATGGATTTTTTTTTAAAGAAAAGAAGCTAAATATAATTTTTAAATTTGGAATGTGTATGTATATCATTTTTAACTTTCTTTTTATTTATTTTTTGTGTCTTTTGCATCATGCCTCCCGATCCCACCCATTCCCCCCACCCCAGAAAAAAATAAAATAAAATTTAAGAGAAAAAAGGAAGAAAGAGAAAATCTTGTCATGGAAACAGCAGTGTGACACAGTGAGTCACCCAGTATAACCCTTTATCTATACATTTTTACATGCAGGCAAAGAATTTTACATGCATTGCAAAGAATCTTTGGTCTCGTTTGAAGTCCCTGGTCTCTGCTACACCATCGACACTGGGTCCTCACTGGGTCACTTCCTGCACATCCTGTTGCCGCCTCATGTTGTGGTGATCCTGCAGCCCTGGGTCCACAGAACCAACTCCCCCACCCCACTCCAGGAGGTGATAGAGTGAGTAGATATCGGGGTGAGCCAACATGTAATCCTGGTTCTGGGCCTAAATAGTTACAGGGTCAGTCAGCCCACCAGCTCTCCCCTGTCTTCACCACTAGGGTGAGCTCTCCAACATTGTCCTGACTAGTTCATCCCTTGCAGTGATGAGCAATGGGCAGGGCCAGTTCTGCTTTCATGTCCTCAGGGTCTGAGGGTCAGCTCTCCCACACTAACACCTTCAGGGCCAGCTCTACTGTATTGTCCAGTTGAGGTGTAGGGGCCACTCTCCCAAGTGCTGCAGCTGATGAGGGGCAGGGACAGCTCTCCCATTCTTATGACCTTAGGGCCAGCTCTCCCACCTGTCTCAGGCATGGGTGGCAGGGGCATCTCTCCCCCTACCCATGCCACCACAACAAAAACGAGTAATGGGGACAGTTTCCCCCATGCTCACAACTTCGAGGCTGGCTCACCAGCCAACAGGGTCAGCTCTACTGTGCAGGTGAAGTTCAGGATTGAGTGTTGCAGCTGGTAAGGGGGAGGGTCAGCTCCCTCACCCACCATAGGTGGCAGGGGCAAGGAGGGAGGGTATCTTTCCTTTGTCCTCACCACCACATGACAGATGAGGGGTGTGTGGCCAGCTAGCCCACTCTCGCACATTCAGGGCTATATCACCCGTGCCTCTATCAACATGGTCAGCTCTACTGCGTTGCCCAGGTGATGAGCAGGGCCGGCTTTCCTGAGTGCTGAAGATGGTAAGGGGGAGGGTCTGCTCTCTCGGCTGTCACAGGTAGTGAAGGGTGGAGGAGTAAGGGGGCATTTTTCCTCCACCCACACATGACAGACACATAGTGGGCACAGCTCTCCCATGCTTACAACTTTTGGGGCTGGCTCCCTCACACCTCCACCAGCAGGGTTGGCTCTCTTGTGCTGCCCAGGTGAGGTGCAGGGCCTGCTTTCCTGAATGTTGCAGCTGGTGGGGGACAGGGGCAGCAATCTCACTCTTATGACCTGAAGCATTGATGGAAATGGGGAGGGCATCCCTCCCCTGCCCATGCCTCCATGTGGCAGATGAGGGGTGGGGCTAGGTCTTCCAGGCTAATGTTCTCAGGGATGGCTAACCTGTGCCCTCATCAACAGATTCAGGTCCACTGTGCTGCCCAGAGAAGGTGCAGGGCCGCTTTCCTGAGTGTTGCAGCTGATAAAGGGGTCAATTCCCTAGCCAGCTGGAGGTGGGAGGGGCAAGAGAGGAGGGCATCTTTCCCTCGTCCCCACCACCACACTACAGACAAGGGACGCAGTACCACCTATGCCCCTCTCAAGCCCTCAGGGCTGACTCACCCACTCAGGGTCAGCTCTACTATATTGCTCACGTGAAGCAGAAGGCCCATTCTCCCGAGTGATGCAGCTGATGAAGGGTTGAATCAAGTCCCCCACCTGCTGCAGATGTCCAGGGGTGAGTGGAGAAGGGCATCTTTCCCTCAACCATGCTACCACATGGCAGAGGAGAGGGGTGCGACCTGCTCTCCCATTCTCACACCCTCAGGGCCAGCTCACCTATGCCCCTGTGAACAGGGTCAGCTCTATTGTGCTGCTCAGGTAAGGTGTAGGGCTTTCTTTCCTGAGTGCTTCAGCTGGTAAGGGGTGGTGCCAACTCTGTACATCCCTATCCTTTCTGCCTTCATCGCAGTCACGGACCAAGTCATGGCTCTTGGCAGGAACTCAGACCCAGACATCTGGCCCTGGTTGTCAATAGCACATCTGCATCAGCCCATTCCTTACTGCCTTCGCATCTTCAAATCTGCCTTTCTCCTATGCACATGACTCATTCTGCCTCTCTCTCTCTCTCTCTCTCTCTCTCTCTCTCTCTCTCTCTCTCCCTCCCTCCCTCCCTCCCTCCCTCCCTCCCTCCCTCCCTCCCATATCACCACCCTGTACTCATTCACTCCTAGTTGAGTCTTGCCGCTGCCAGCTACATGGTATGGTGTGGAGCTGTTGCTGTATGCTGGCCCTGGGCTTGGTTGAGAACTGCCCCCCAGCAGCCACATGACATAGTGGAGGGCTGTTGCTATTATTGTGTCGCGGCCTGGAGCTGGAGTCCCTGGGCCAAGCTAAACACTATTAATGGATCATTTATTTACTGAACACAATCTTACAAAAATATCCAGAACATATTTTTTCCTGCTCAGAATGAAAATAGCAAGGTCTGTGACCTTTTTCATTGAGTGTGCTGGACCAGAGCATCTTGTGAAATGCATTCGAGGAAAGGCTGGAGGGACAGAAAGCAGTTTAATGGAAAGCCCTCCAGACTGGTGTGTGTGCTCTCTGTTCTAGGTCAGTAGAGCCCAGGGTGAGAACTGAGTCATGACATCACATGACAATATAGCAAAAAGAACAGAGTCCTCAAGGGTCAGGAGTCTCTGATTCTCACAATGCCAGCAGCTCGGATTGGGGAGCAGCCTCAGAGCAGCATGGATGCCTGTGATCTCAGCATGGGCAGCTGGGATGTTAGGTGCTCTTTTCACTTAGGATGAAACAAACATTTTCTTAGGAGTGCCAAAGCAAAATGAGACACTGCAATGAAAATGCTTCTGAAGAGTGACAGCAGCCGTCCCTGCTGTCCGCAGGGAAGAACCCATGCTATAAAAAAAAACTTTGCAGTCAGAGAGATAAAATTATAATCAATATTATGATTACCACTGTGGATTTGCTGATATACATTTTGGGGACAGTCAAAGCCTCCCAAAATCTCCAGGGACTTTGGGTCAAATGTGGCCCAGGAAATTACACACAGCAGGCTGATATTAAAAAGAAAGAAGAGGCTCATTTTCCATATGATGCAGAGAGAGGGGCTTGGGGACAACTCTATTAAACTTAATAAGATGGTTAATCCAGAGAAACATAGCAGCATCCTCTGTGGCCCACGGTTGTTTTGTTTTGGTGTTAATAACTGGCCTGGTTGTAATAGCTATCCCATGTTGTTCTCTTTTTGGAAATAATTTCAATAAGTATCACATCAGGCAAGCCCACTCTACAACTGTGATAAAGTGAATCAAAAAGGAACCACAAACCAACCCAGGTTATGCACTCTGCAGACCACCAAAGCACCCATTACCCATTTCTCCTAACCACCATGAGTCGTAGTCTTCGCCTTGCTAAAGTTTGTCCCTGTGCATATCATTTATCAAGGTTTCTAACCATAGGACTCTCCATTTTCTGCTATCATCTGATTGGTACAAAAATCTTTGCTTCCCTACACTTGCAACAAAATGACCCACCACCCATTTGAATCCAATAGTTAATCTGTCCTGAAGAAGACCCTCTCTTATAATGTTTATGGGCACCCATTTCCTTCACTGCGTCAAATAGCAAACTCAACTTGTTAACTCACACGGAGTCTGGGGGGCTAAGGTTGGTGTACATGACAGACAGTCTTACATCAGTGATGAAGATGGTACTGCTAGGTGCACAAGCAAGCTCAGAAGGAACTTCCCTTAGTTGATGTTAAGAGTCTAGTGCACAAGCCAGTCCT
>CABHPR010103481.1:0-10065 GCA_902168415.1 Peromyscus melanophrys | reverse complement strand
GACACTCAGGAAATTCGAGGCAGAAAGAGCATGATTTCAAGGCTGACTTGGGCTGCACAGGAGACACTGATTCACAAAGAACTGAGATTAAAGTCACTCCTAACATAACAAATAAGTATGACACCTAACATTTTTACGTGAGTACAGGAACTCTCGTTTTCTATACCACACAGAAGAAGTTGGGGAAAGAAAAGGCGTCTCACCTTCAGTGTGACATCGCAGAGTTCCCCATTCTCATAGAACCGAAGGAGAGAACTATGGAAGTCTTTCCATGCTTCGTTGGCTTCAAAGATGAAGGAGTCTTCGCCATCACACTCGCTGACAGAAGACCTGCTCCTCGCTAGCTGGTGCGGGGGCTGCCGACGCCCCTTTGTCACGTGACTCCTAGCTTGTTTCCCATTGGTGGACTCTGAAGCCATTTGCAACACTCTTTTTATGGAGCTCCCTTCTGAAACATCCCATTTACTCTTCTTTTAAGGTGAGAAGACAGAAGACAGACGTAGCCACTAAACATTAGACATCTTTCAAAATTCCTTCAATTGCCATTATACAGTTTGCTGAAATATTGAAAAAAACACGCAAAGATAAACTAAAAGGTGTTATGATTATAATTCACCAATATGATACATGTAACCACATTGGTCATACTGGAAAACGTGCAGCTTTACACTAAATGTCACATGACTCACTTCATCTAACTACATCAGCGAAAGAACAGCTTTAAAATTCAATACAAAAACAAAGGACATAAAAAAGGAATGTACTGGCTTCAAAACCAGAAGCTGTGAACTAAACAGTTTATGCTTAGAAACTTTGAGGACTCAAAGCAAAAATCAAAGCTTATTTTTATAGAATTAGGTTCTTCACAGATTCTATGTTAGACTGATTCCACCACTGAGACCCTGCTTAAACTTTAGTTATCTCTTCTGGGAAATGGGTGAGTGCATCACTTACAGGAATATTCCAAGAGCTAAAGATATACAACCAGAAACACGAACAGCTGAACTATAGTGTGCAGACCTCATTGTATCTGCATTTCCATACAGAATTTATTACTTACATACAAAATCACACTTACTTCACTAATAAGCATATTTGATGAATATTCATATCATTAATAGGTATATGCTACAATTCTGCCCACCTGATAGAGACAAAAGGTTTTAAGTTAAACAATCTGCTACCACTTACTGGCTGTGATCTTTTTGAAAGTTTTCCTAACCCCCGGTTTCTCTACCCTATAAACAGGACTGTCCCGAGGGTCGCAGAAGTGCACTAGACTTCAGGGGCACTTACAAACCTGTAAACCATGCTGCAGATGTTTGTGTTAGGATGGAAGCTTGCAATAGCAGGCAGCTTTTGAAAACTATAAATGCCTTAACCAGAAAGTCAGGTCTATGGGGTTCTTTTACTGTTAATCTCATCTCTCAGCTTTGTCAGGAAACAAAGTGGGTGATGTAAAATTATGGGCTGTAGTTACTAACATGTGTTAAAGTTTCTGTGGTAGACACAACATGATGGTGATCCCTAACAGGTCACATCTGTCTCCACCTCCCTCCCTGTCAGAAGTGTAGCCAACCTCTAAGCTGCAGTGCGTGGGAAGGGGATGGTGGACCACACTCTTGACTACATTAGATCGCACACTTCCACAAGGTGCACTTCCTTCTAGGACAGAACAAATATGGACTAGAGTCTCCAGGAAGGGAGCTCAGGTCCTCACGCGTGTGCAACAAGTATCTTACCAACCCAGCTCCCTATAGCAACTCTTTTAGTTCACATTCCTACTTTAGAGCCAGGCATAGTGGTGCACATCTATAATCCTAGCACTTGGGAGACTCAGGCGCGTGACTATCCTGAATTCAAGCTACATTGTGAAGCCCGATTATAAGAAACAGAAACCAAATAAGAACAAACACAAAACAAGTAGTGCAATCAAACCATTTCTGCAAAGGGTCAACAAGTGCACAACTTCGGCTTCGAGCATCATTTGTGCTCTATCACAACTACTCAACCCCGCCTCTGTAGTAAAGAACGGCCCCACATGAGAAGACATGAAGACAGCTGTGTGCCAATAAAAGTCTCAAAAGTATTTGGTGGGTACAATTTGGGTGAGTCATAGTTTGTAGACACTTTGCAAGATAACCATCTTTAAACCCAGTCAACCCTGTTCTAAAAATATTAAGACAAACTTACCAGACACAAATAACTCAAAGGTTTTGAACAGAAACTGGACAGTCTAAAGAGCAGGAGAAGCTCCTGTCCAGTCCTGTCCATCCTGCTCAGGATGCAAACCTTTGCTTGTTTAGTGTATCCAATCTGTAGACATGTCCACCCACTAGCACTTAGTAGTAGCTGCTGTGGCATCGCAGTGTGCGTATCCCAGGTAACCATATGCAGTATCCTAATGCTACATCCAGATCCACCATCCTTCATCTCACTGCCTACATACTGTAGTATTGTCATCACATGAAGAGTATGGTATAGAAAGACATTTTGAGAGAAGGGAAGAGACTACATTCATGCACTTTTATTACAGTATGTTCATATAATTATTCTGTCTCATTAAATGCTATTTATTACTGGGCTTAAGTTACAAGTTAAATTTCATGGATGATGATGGTGTATGTGGTACAGAAGTGGGCACACGTGTTATGGCACACATGTAGAGATCAGAGGACAACTTGATAGTCAGTTCTCTCCTTCCAAGTATCTGCATGCAAAACTGTCTGTTTGGAGGTGATGCCATCTATAGTCTCAGGTATCTATTGGAAGTCCTGAGACATATTACCCAGGAGCACCACTGTCTGTAACAGTCTCAAATGACAGGACTGCAGAGGTGGGGGCTCTGAAAGAAAGAGAAAGCTGAGAGAGGAGGGGCTGTGGCTTTCAACGGGGAGCAGAAGAGATTCAGCTCACTAACGGAACTGTACTGTGTCCTCATTGCAGCAGGGGTCACATGATTCTGCACATGATGGCACATACATACACATTAGCTAGTGCAAAAGACAGGTGAAATCTAAGTTATCACTGTACACCCCTGTCCTGGAGCCACACATGATGTTACCACCGTGGGAAACAGAGGAAGAGTTCATGGGACTTACTGTCTGTGACCACTGAAAATGAGTCTACAAGTATCTTAAAGAGTGCCTTTAAAATTAGACAAACATTGCTAGATTGGATGAAAAAAAAAAACCCAGTTAAGTCACAAGACACAAATACACCAAACAGAAATGAGATATAACTAGATTAACAATATTTAAAAAATAAAATGCATGGAAACAGCTAGATTATTAAAAGATACAGACTTCAACACAAAAGGAGAAGGTACAGAGAGGTGACACCAGCAGGGCACAGTGGCAACATATAAACCCAGGATCTAGGTGCAGAGGCAGGAGGATTACAAGTTTGAGGACAGCCTTGGCTTCACTGCAAGTTCAAAACCAGCCTGTACATAGCAGGACCTGATCTTAATAAAAATAAGGGTTAAAGGTGTAGGCTAGTGGTAGGGCACTTGCCTAGCATGTGTTCAGTCCACAAGAAAAAAAACCCCAAAGTAACCACCAATCAAATAAACAAAACCCCGGGATATCAAATGTGAAAGAATGATGCTGGTCCCTTACCTTCTGCTACTGACAAACAATAACTAAAAATGGAGTTAGGATCTGAATATAACCTCTGAAACGGTAGACTACTAGGGGATGGGGCATGCTGTAGCTAGTCCTAGCACTTGGAAAAGGAGGGGAGCAGTGAGGAGGAGAAAGAAAAAAGTTATGAAATATTTTGTTTTTTATATTTATTTAATATGTATACAGTGTATTGCCTGCCTGCCTGCCAGATCTCATTACAGATGGTTGTGAGCTACCATGTAGTTGCTGGGAATTGAACTCAGGACCTCTGGAAGAGCAGCCAGTGCTCTTAACCTCTGAGCCATCTCTCCAGCCCTGTGGAATATTATTTTAACTGTACAAAGATGTGTTACATTTGTTTATGCTGCAGACTACTAACTTTAACTGTGTAAAGGTGTGTTACTTTTGTTTATTGCATTTGTTTAAGGATGTAAGGATGTGTGGTTAATTATGTAAAGATGTGTTGCATCTGTTTCACCTTGCCTACCCAAGGCACCTGATCGGTCTAATAAAAAGCTACCTGGCCAATAGCTAAGCAGGAGAAGGATAGGCAGGGCTGGCAGGCAGAGAAAACAAACAGTAGGAGAAATCGAGGCTCAAGAGGAGGAAGAACGAGAGAAGGACAGAGTGAGGGAAATGCCTGGGGCAAGAAGCCAGTCAGCCAGCCAGCCAGACAGGAGGAGCAGTGAAAGTAAGATAAACAGAAGGAAAGAAAAGTAAAAAGCCCTGAGGCAAAAGGTAGATAAACAGAAACAGGTTAATTTAAGTTAAAAGAGCTAGCCAGAAACATGCCTAAGCTAGGCCGAGCATTCAAATCTGATAAGTCTCTGTGTCATGATTTGGGAGCTGGTTGGTGGCCCGAAAGAAAAAAGCCTGGTACAGAAAAACAGTTAAGAAATGTTAAGTTCCCTCTGGTGCAATAATGGGAGAAATAACAAGGCACAACAAATTGGAAGGAAACAGAACTGTCCACATTCATGTAACTGACATGTGCAGTCTCCTGGTTCAAATAC
Source organism: Peromyscus melanophrys (assembly GCA_902168415.1). Lineage (NCBI taxonomy): Eukaryota > Metazoa > Chordata > Mammalia > Rodentia > Cricetidae > Peromyscus > Peromyscus melanophrys. Next base: position 5,426 of record CABHPR010103481.1, on the reverse strand, counting down.
AAATCATACTGAACCAAAGAGTCTAAAGATTTGTGCAAATTGTACTGAAGGGAAGGAAAGGGAGACAGGAACAACACTGGTTGAAAAGAGTCAGGTTGGATCTGTGGACAAGGAACTCGGTGTTCTTACTCTTCTGCAGGGTTTACAGGAGGACATGTCTGTGCGTCTTTCACCATGATGGACATGTATCAGAAGACATGCTATCTCTGTTCTCCTGGCCTTGAGGAGGAAGCAACGAGTTTCTGCAGGAGCTGCTGTGTTCTTCCTGCTGGCATCTTTCCCTGTGTACAGACAGCCTGCTGTGTGATAACAGTGGGCAGAAATATGGACATTTGCATTTAACAAGAAAGAAGTGCCAGGAGTTTGATCCTTGTAGTATCCTCCTCCCTCTCTCTCTCTCTCTCTCTCTCTCTCTCTCTCTCTCTCTCTCTCTCTCTCTCTCTCTCCCTCCCTCCCTCCCTCCCTCCCTCTCTCCCTAGTTTAACTGTAGAGACATTGTGGTGGAGGTATCCTAGGTTTAATGGCACACCTGATATTAAAGCTGATAGAAGTCAAAAGGTGGGGTGGGATAGGAGAGAGAACATGTCACACTTCAATGGCTAAGGTTCTGAGATGAGGCTTGAGATCTGCACATGCCCTTTGTCCCCAGGGAGGTCCCTTTATGTCCTATTAGCAGATGTTTTTGATGTAAAACATTTCTAAGGAGCACCTAACAACACTTAAGTTTACAAGGTCATAAAACACAAGGTAAACATGCAAAGATCAACTATTTCTATGTACTGGCAATGCATGATGGAAACAGAAATTTGAAAAGTTCATTGCTTCTAAGAAAGGGAGACACTCAGGTCTAAGCCCAATGAAACGTACAGAACCCACACACTGAAGTATGTTATTGAAACAAATAGAAGCAAACCTAAAGAAATGGGAAGCCGCCACAGTTCCTAGGCTGGAAGACTCAATTTAGTAAACATGACTGACTCTGATTTAAATCAGTTCCAATCAAGCCATACAGGAAGTTTTTATAATAGACACTGACAAGCTGAATCTAAATCTTCTAATGGAAAGACTAAGGGGCCAGAAACAAGGTTTGAGGAATTACCATATTCAATGTAAAACTCAATATTACATGCCTTCAGCCACAGTGTCAGGTTACATAACCCCAAGCATAGGAGAAATAACTCTGGTTTAAATAAATGATGGAATCAGTAAACAAATGGGGTAGAATACACAAACTCCTCAGGAACAATAATTTCAGGCTGCAGGAGGAGGGGTTCAGGGGGAGAATGACTGCTAACTGTGAGCCAACTGTGAGCCTACTGTGAGCAACCCTTTGGTTCAGTCCACAAAGAGGAAGGGAGGTAAGTGTGGAGATTCTAAATAAATTATGGAGACTTTTCACTCATATGTGCATGAGAGAGAGAGAGAGAGAATGTGTGTGTGTAGCATGTATGTGGTGGTCAAAGGGCAAGCCTGGGTGGGAGTCCTTAGGTGTCTTCTACCTTTTGTTTTGAGATGGAGTCTCTCTCTCACTGCCCTGGAACTTTGCCAAGTAGGCTAGGTTAACTGGCCAGTGAGCTTCCTGGGACCCACCTACCTTTATCACTGAGTTCACCATCATTGTTGGAATTATGTGTACATGTCTCCACATCTGGCTTTTGAGTGCTGGGAATGTGAGCTTGAGTTCTCATGCTTTTGAGCCAAATGCTTTTACAGACTGAACTAAGCCTTAAGATACTTTACTACTGAGGTGTGGCCTGTGGATAGTGCCAGTGAGCTCACTCTAAAGAGCACAGCATGAAACAGGTTAAAACAGAGAATGAGTTCACGGTGGTGAGATCTGACACATGCTTCCGCCAGGTGATTACGGTGAACAGCAACTGACTCAACTCGCGGACTTCTACAACCTTAATTCCACACGCTGCAGTGAGAATGCACTGTGTCCCTTGTCTCTGCTTCTCAGAGCCACAACCTCAGTCTGGGCATGAGAAAAGCATCAGACAAATGCCAACGAGACACTCTACAAGCTATCTGACCAGTACTCATCAAAGTCAGCAGAAACGAGGGAAAGCTGGTTACCATGGCAGCAGGAGACCAAAGAGACACAGATACTGAATTTACTGCAGCATCCTTGGGGTCCTGGAACGGGGAAAAATGTAAAAAGCAGGAAACTGGAATAAAGTGTCAGCTTTTGTGCTGGTTAGTTTTTTGTCAACTGGACACAAACTATAGTCAGCTGGGAATACGGACCCTCAATTGAGAAACTGCCTCCATCATATCAATATATGGGCATATCTGTGGGGGCATTTTCTTAATTGCTAATTGATATGAAAGGGCCCACCCCATTGTGGGTGGTACTACCCCTAGACAGGTGAGCCTGGGTTGCATAAGAAAAGTCCCTGAGCAGGCCTGAGGAAGTGTGCAGAAAGCAGCATTCCTCCACGGTTTCTGCTTCATGCTCCTGCCTCAGCTGCCCTAGATGACAGACCACACCTCTAAGATGTGATAAACCCTTTCCTCCCCAGTTTGCTTTTGGTCATGGTGTTAGCACAGCAATAAAAAAACAAACTAGGACAACCTTAATTAATAAATATTTATTAATAAAAGTGTACTGATTAATTGAAACAATCCCATCAAACTAACATAAGATATCAGTAGCAGGAGAGACTGGCTAAGGGGACTATGGCAGTTCCAATACCTTAATGTCATTGTAGTTCCCAAACCAGTGTAAACCAAAAATGACAAGATGGGAAGTCAGGGCAGAGATATCAATAGCACACGACCTGAGCAAACGCAGCCAAGTGAATTTCAAAGAAGCACCAGAGCAACTCAACGGAGAAAAAAAAATATTTTCAGTAATAATAGAACAACAATATAACCATATAAACAAAGCTAAATCTTGACCTAAAGCTCATCTTAATATAAAAATTTACAATGGATCAAAGTTTATTATGAAACTAAACACACTCACTACACATTATATATCACACAAATATAAAGCTTTAAAAAGTCATGACTTATATAGTACTTAAATGTTACATAAGTGTAATTATAATTAAAATTACAAAACTTTCAGAAGAAAACCTAGACAAGTTTCATGACTAGGTAAGCGCACATTACAGTTCTGAGATTAAAAAGGAAAGTCACTGAGGTGGACCAAATTAACAATGAAAAAGAAGCTGTAGGCTGGAGTGTGGTCAAGTGCCTGCCTCTATGCAGTGCCCTGGGAACATTCATGTTTGGGACAGCAGCAACAATAAGGAAACCACGCGCCATGAAAGCAAAACAGCGAGGAAGCAGATACACTTAAGCATGAAAACATCTGAGAATCACTTCGCAAACACACGCTCCAAAGCTATAGAGAACTCGCAAGTTCAATAAAAAATAAATCCAAAATCTCAAATTAAAATATGGACTCAAAACATATCACCAGTGAAGATGGTAAATATGTGAGATACCTCACAAAAAGATATTCAGCATCACTTCTTTTAGAGGAGTAGATTTAAACCACAAGGAAAATACCATCACATACCTATCAGAATTGCCAAGATGAAAATATTAATAATATTAACATAGTTAAGAACATTCTGAAAAGTCAGAAGACAATCCCAGGAATCAACAACTGAGGCTGCATGAAATTAAACAGCTTCTGCAACTCAAAGGAAATAACAGAATGAAGTGGCTGCCTAAAGAATTGGAGCAAATCTGCCAACTATAATCTGATAAAGGATTATTATCTAGAATCTGTAAAGAACTCTAAATACCAAACCCCTACTAATCCAATCAATAAAGTGGCTGATGAGCTGAACTGACAGTTCTCAAAGGGAGAAATACACGTGGTCAATGAACACTTGGAAAAGTATTAACTTCTTCTTCACCATCAGGAAAATGCAAGTTAAAAATGCTTTGAGATCTGTCTCATCTGTCAGATGACCATTAATAAGAAAACTCCAGGCAACCTGTGAGGACGTAAAGAAACCTGTAGTGGGATACGGGTGGAGATGCAAACTAGTGCAGCCACTATGGGACCCAGTAAAAAACCCTCAAACTACAACTACTGTATGATTCAGCTATACCACTCTTATAACACAAGGATTCTAAATCAGCGTCCTAGAGATACTTGCATGTAGCATGAATCTTAAAAGTTCTTATTAATAAAATCAAACCTGAGCCAGGTATTGGGGTGAACACTGGAAGGTCAGAGAGACAGAACAAACCACAGCTAACCTCACCTGGCCAACTTCTCGGCTGGTCTTGTTTCCTCAGACTGGAGGCCTCTGAGTCTTCATCCAGAATGGGTCTCAGCTGAACTGCTGCTAGAAGCCTGAATGCTTAACTAGGCCAAAAGCTTCTCCAGGCCAAATGCCTCGTGTTTCTGGTCCTCACGCCTTATATACCTTTCTGCTTTCTACCACCACTCCCTGGGATTAAAGGCTTGCTTTCTGGGATTAAAGGCGTGAGTCACCATGCTTGGGTGTATCCTTGAACACATGGATTTCTGCCTCTGGAATGCTAGGATTAAAGGCGTGTGCTACCACTGCCTAACCTCTGTTTAATATTGTGGCTGTTCTGTCTCTGACCCCAGATAAGTTTATTAAGGTACACAATATTTTGGGGAACACAATACCACCAGACTTGCACATTAGGTTTATGGCTCCATTATCTCACAATAGCCAAGACATGGAACCATCTACACACCCATCAGCAAGGAAAGGCCAAAGAAAATATGGTACATACACACAACAGAATGTTATTCGGCTGCAGAGAAGAGTGAAATGATCACATTCACAAGAATGTGGATGAACCGGAGTTCACTAAGTGGAATAAGAGACTCAGAAAGATAAGTATGTTTTGTCTCATACAAGGAATTCAGATTTAAATGTGCGTGTGCACAAGTACATGCCTGTGTGTGTGTAGTGGGGGTGGCGGCAGGGGAAAGGGGCTCCATGAGAGCAGACAATGAGGTCTGCAGGGGGAATGAAGAAGAGGTAGCAGGATGTGTGTGTCATGAAGGAAGACTATTTGGGTGAGGGAGGAAGGAGAGGTGAGGGGGGAGAGGAGAGGGCAGGGGTAGTGAATAAGAACAATATAGTGATGTATAAAAATACAATGAAATCCACTCACCTGTATGCTAACAAAGATTATTTTAAAAATTAGCAAGTGCTGATAAAGATGAGAAATGCCTGAACCTTTTAAATATTACTGCTGAGAATACAAGACAGTTCAGATAGTCTAGAATATGTTTTGACAATTTTTCTATAAACATGCAGTATGACCAAACAATCTGACTGCTGGCAATCTACCCTTAAGGAACATTGACATTTGTTTAAGAACTTGCTATAAAGTTTGATAACTGCTCTACCCACAACAGCTAAAACCTAGAAACAAGCTAAATGATCTCGAGATAAGCGGATAAACTCACGGTGACA
>CABHPR010103479.1:0-12445 GCA_902168415.1 Peromyscus melanophrys | reverse complement strand
AGTGAGGTCTGTGGTAGTGGCATTAGGGACGGAGGGTCCTCTAAGACTCAACATTTCCACCCACTCAACTGCACATGGCCTTATCACTGATAATTATGAAGGAGGGGCAAACTGGGTGTAGGTACTGTAACACATATAAACATGTCAATTCTGAGAAAATAAAAGTACTGCTGGGCTGTAAAGAAAAGAATTTCGAGCATGAACTTGAACTTGACACTTTGGTATTCTTAACCAAAAGTGGCCACAAGTAACACCTGAACTGAGAGGGTGGTGTCAAGATTCAAGTACCGGCTGTCTTGCTATGGTAGAGTCATGAAAAGCTATTTCAAGGTTGAAATCTAGAAGATGCCAGGATTAGATTTGTGTTTGGAAAACTATAACCATATAGAATTGATTGCGAGTTGAAGTGTGTCAAAAGTAAAGCCAGACTCTGGGTAAAATAATTAAGATACATCTTAGTATACTATTGACATGGAAAAAAGACTCCACTGGGACTGAACTTATTCTGAATTTATAGAGGTGACAGACTAGGAGCATTAAGGGCATTAAGGGGTATGAGGGCCCAGTAAGTCAGCAAATTGAAAATGTGTGTAAAGGTGGTTAAAGGAAGATGGGCTTGGTGTCCTTAAACAAGACCTTCCTACCCAGCTTCCTGATGGCTGGGAATTCTGACTTTGATCCCCAGGACCCACATAGTGCAAAGACAGAAGCAACTCACATAAGTTCTTCTTTGGGATCCACATGACATGGGCATGCCCCTCTTCATGATAGCTAATAAATACATAAATGTGACTTAAAAATTAAAATGTATATATATTCTCATAAGGAAAGAACCTGATCCCCTCAAACTTGGCAAGGATCCTGCCTCAATTTCCTTTCCCACTGCTGAGATCAAAGGCATGCTCAACATACCCCCACCCCTACATTACACTTCAGCTTGTGTGTTCCACAGTCCACCCAACCCCTACCTTACACTTCAGCTTGTGTGCTCTACACTCCCCCAACACTTACCTTACAATTCAGTTTGTGTGCTCCACACCCTCTACCTCTACCTTACAATTCAGTTTGTGTGCTCCACACCCTCTACCTCTACCTTACAATTCAGTTTGTGTGCTCCACACCCTCCACCTCTACCTTACAATTCAGTTTGTGTGCTCCACACCCTCCACCTCTACCTTACAATTCAGGTCACTGATCATCTGTCTCATTTAAGCCACCCAATTCCTAAAATAGATACTTATGAAAACAGAACTTCAGTTCATCAGTAACATGTAGCTATTCTGGTGGTAGTGTGGTAAGAAGGAACCAAACTGAAGCCATTTTGGATAGAAATTCCATTTTGAATAAGGATCAAATAAAGTTTAAGTTTCCAAGATCTCCCCAAACTTCCCGGGGTAACTGACATCCCGGTTGGCAAGGTGAGAGAAGAATGGTGGGCAAGCTGGCCTACCACACTTGAGTAAACCAACCAATGAGAACAAGGTAAGTGTACCACAGAAAAATGTTCCTAGGAGAGGCCCTACTCCCTGAATCCTGATTGGTAAAAAGTATAACTATAACTTGGCACAGATGTTTGTAGTTTTCATGCTTACAAGCTCTGTAATTTTCTACTTTGGGGTCACATTCAGCTCCCAAAGCTGTTCTGCATCCCTGATTATCAGTAGCAGCTGGATTACAATAACTTTTTGTTTTCTGCATTGATTTGGTGTGTGAGTTGTATTAGGTCCAAGTGGACCCCCACAGTGTCGGATGGAACACTCCTATTAGAGACCACTGTCTAGCTACACAAGTTTACATCATCATATAGAGTAGAAACATACTTCTTTTTTCTTGTGAAATACTCTTTTGATATTTAATATTTTGGTAAGTCAAACCAATGGAGTATGACAGAATATTGCATGATGAAGCATTTCATTATTAGTTTTGAGGCTGCTGAATAATATGTGAGAACACAAAAGCACACTGAGCCCAGTATTTCAGCACCAGCTAGTATTTCAACCTACTTACTTACTTACTTACTATTCATTTATGAGACAAGGTGCCATGCATCTCAAACTGGCCTCAAACTCCCTGTGTAGTCAATGATGACCACAAACATTTGAATGTTTTGGTCGGCTGGTGGTTTGTTTTGTTGTATTTTGTTTTGCATGGAGACAAGCCCTCTTAGTGTAGTACATGCTGGTCTGTAATTTGCCATTCCCTGTCTCAGCTCCCAAGTGCTGGCATTACAGCTGTTCACTCAGTGTATGCTACAACAAACAGGACCAAATCAAGAGCTTGTTGCAATGATAAGCCAACATTCAGCCTACTGAGCTTCAAGCCTAGCTTTGATTTGTGTGTGTGTGTGTGTGTGTGTGTGTGTGTGTGTGTGTGTGTGTGTGTAAAGTGTAGATTTTTGTATTAAGAAAAGGAAAGATGTGTTTATGAAGAAAGTACAGCCACCAAGACCTGTAAGTGTAAGGAAAGTGATTCCCTAGCTGAGGCAGGCCTCACCATTGCTAACATAACCATTTGACCTATTGTAAAGTTATACAGTAGGAGAAGGTCACCAAAACCCAAAGCTGATTTATAGCTGGTTGGTCATTGTGGAAGGTGTGGAAATACAACGGACATCCTGAGTGTGGGCTCTTCTGGTTCTGAACTCTTTACTTTGTGAGATCTAACTTTTTCCAGGTAAGGTCAGAAGTGGATTAAATTCTAGACAGCCAGCCCATTTCAAGAAATCTGATGGTGTGAGGGAGATAGTATGCAGTGTCTGAAGTATATGTAGATAAACTGTGTTTCAGGGATTAGGGATGTAGCTCATTTGGTAGAGTGGTTGTCTAGCATGCAAGAAACACTGGGTTTAATCCCTAAAACTACATAAAATAGGTGTGATGGTGCAGGCCTATAATCTTAGCAACTCACAAATGGAAGTAGGAGCATTGGAAGTACAATGTCATCATGGAACAAATAACAATTCTAGGTCAGCCCGGAAGATGTTAGACCCACCTACCCATACATATCCAAGAGAAAGAGAGACAGAGAAAGACACACACACACATACACACACAGAGAGAGAGAGAGAGAGAGACAGACAGACAGACAGACAGACAGACAAATTTTCTCAAAACATAGTCCCATCATCCATCACATCATCACAACACATAGTTCAGCTCTCACTGTTGAGTCTTGGAGTTCAGGATCTTTCTACTGCTAAATCCAATGTCAGGCTGGCCATGGTAACTCATCCCTGCAATCCCAGACCTCTGTAGGCTGAGGCAACCTGTTGATTACTAAGTTAGCTTAGGATACATAGCAAAAAAAAAAAAAAAAAAAAAAAAAAAAAGCTTTAAAAGGAAAGGGGGTAGATGCAAGACAAAGGAAAAAAATTGTGCATTTGTAGAATTATGTCTCAGAAATGATCTGCAATTCCAGTACTTGGAGGGTAAGGCAAGAAGATTAAGTTCAGATCAGGCTGGGCTAAGTGTATAAAGCAGTTCCTGGCCAGTTTGGGCTACAAAGAAATTTCAGAGTATATCTCTGAAACATATGGGGTCTTTTAAAAAGATAATAGTGGACCAGTGATTTGGCTTAGCAGGTACACATGCTTGGCATGCCAGTACAAGCCAGAGGACATGAGTTTGAACCCAGGTATGTATATGAAGGTGGAAGGGGAGAACAACTTCAGAAAGTTTGTCTTCTGACCCCTCTCCCCATTCATGTGCCCTGGTGCCTGTGACAGTGCCAGAGTGTGTGTAATACCAGGTATCTAAGGGTTTCTGTTGCTGTGAAGAGACACCATGACCACAGCAACTCTTATAAAGGAAAACATTTCATTTGAGTGGCTCACTAACAGTTCAGAGGTTAAGTCCATTATCATCATGGCAGGGAGCATGGAGATGTGCAGGTAGACATGGTGCAGAGAAAATCCTACATTTTGCAGGCAACAGGAAATGGTCTGAGGGTCACATTGAACAACACTTGAGCAAGATACCTCAAAGCCCGCCTCCACAGTGACACACTTCCTTCAACAAGGTCACACCTACTATAACGAAGCCACACCTCCTAATAGTGCCACTCCCTATAAGTTTACAGTCTAAGAAGGAGTAGTGTAGCCTAGTCTCAGATCAGCATATGATTACCTATCCAATGGGTGTCCTCAGAGCAATACACTTGTGGAAATGGACTCTCACTTGGCAAGGAGCAGTAGTCCACAGGACAGCTTAGGAATTTGCAAAATTCATGCAGCTTGCAGGCTCTTTTCTCTCTCATTATATTGGTGATTCTTTGGGCGGTTTTTAGTTTTATTTTGTCAGTCACACATGCAACAGCTGTAATTTTCCATGGAAATTCTGTTCCTTTTCAAATATTTTCCCCTATGATTCAGCAGGGTGTTAATGCTTCTTAAATCTCTTATCTGGAATTACTATCTGCAGCTCTCAACCCTGGGAACTTTTTTGACTCAATGGAGATATTTAGGTATCTATGAGAAACCAACATTGGAACATTAGCCATGTTTCACAGTTCGGGAAAGAAGAGCAGGGCATGCATAAACAAGACTAGGAATAAAGCATAGAGCAAACTGTTGAGAGTAAGTTCTCTGGACACCAAGCATAGAACCATTGGTAGGATCTAGTATGCTCCAAGAAGAAAAAATACAATGCAAAATGTGGGTTGCATTGATCCATTTTTACAATACATAGGAGTTTATATTGGTGGAAGAAGTATGGTATAGTGAGATGGGGAAAGAGTGCTTTACCAATGTCTGCCTTTTACAGAGAGATTGAGACATGGGACCCTCTTGTAGAAAAGGGAACTGTATAAAAATATATTTTGCAGACATGAAAGAACTGTCTGGGTTTGAATATTGTTGTCCTTATAGCATTGTATCCATGTCTATTACTTTTTAACTTTGTATCCGCAAGTAGCCGCCAGCTGACGTAAGTGCTGTGAGAGCAGGATGTGTCTGGCTCGATACTTAGTTAAGCCTGCAAAAATGCTGCTCTATGTCTAGACTAAGGTTATGCAGGGGTAGGAAGGTGTATTTGGGGAAGCATAAAGGGAACAATGGGGGCTTCCATAATGATCACGATGTATTTCTTAAAGTTAAAAATAGAAGCCAATATTAGAGCTGTTCATGTAACGCTGGTAAGAAAAACTCTAAGAATAAATAAAGACGGACTGAGCTATTCGGGGCCACTTGAGTGCAATCCATTTGGTGGTCAGAAGTTTTCCTCGCGCTGATACCCCTTCCCCATCTCAGGACCTGAACCAGAGCGGAGGCTGGACTTCAGCATTACAGGGGCCAATTACATACAAATTACCACAGCAGGGAAGCTAGGGAGATGCTCAATGCTAGAGGCTCTAGTAGCCCTCGTGCCTCAGTCTCCCTAACTACTGGTACTAGATGCATGCAATGGGAAACTTCTGGCTCAAAATAATTTATTATCCTCCAGACAGTTGATAATAGTCACTCAACACAGAAAGCTCTCTGCTACACCATGAAAATGGCACAAATCTATCAGTTCCTTGGAAATTTTCAGGATTTCTGCAGAAAGTCAATGCTGTCCTGCCATTTGGCCTCTTTAGAAGACAGCTCTTCCCAGCCCCACCTCTTAAGGTCCCCTTCCTTCATAAGGTCTGTCCTGGGCCAGTGATCTCAGTGTCCTGCTGTGCCTCAGTGGAACCTGAATGAAGACAGACGCACTTTCTACAGTGACATGCTTCCTGAATGGGAAAATTTAACCCATTTTAGCAAAGGCCGACGGACAGTTAACTGCACAGTTCTGGGCATGACCCCAAGAGGATATGTGCTACCTGCTTTTCTTGCTTTCCTTATACAAATCATATTGCCGGCTGCCTCTAGTTTCTTACAGCTATGGATGAAATGGCTATTGCATTAGGAAAACGTCCTCCATGATGCTCTTCTGGGTGAGCCAGAGGGGATGTTGTTAAAAATATAAAGTGGCTCTGATTCAGCTCCTAAAGCCTTTGTGTCAAGTGTGACCATGAATTCAAGATTCTTAAGAACAGGATGTCGCCTTTCCAATACATCTTGTGACTAGCCTGAAAGAGTCACAGTAGTTCATGACATCACAAATTTGCACAACTGTTCTGCAGAGAATGATTTTAACCACAAAAGTCTAGGAGAAATTCAAATAAAGAGATGATATCAAGAGTTAATGGGAACAGCCTAGGAACAGGGAATGAAGCAGAATTATAGGAATCCACAATATCTTCCTTTCTGATAGCTGTGCCAATACTGTAGAAAGTTGAGAGGAAGAGAACATGAGAACAAGAAATAAGCAATGTCAACTATTAAGAGTAAGCTTTTAAGTTTTGTAGTTTACAGGATGATAGGAAAAAACCTGGTATATCCCACATAGGAGATAGAGTAGTACAGAATGAAGGATGAATTGGTTCAGCTTTGGCTGATGAGTTAATTGTGAGAACTTAGATTTGACTAGAGCTACACATTAACCACTGGAGGCAAAATTTTCTTTCACTTTGCATGATGCTGTAACTGCAAATGCTGCCAACTGAGCACACTTGTAGGTGTGCCTAGTTAGAAAAACTCCCTTTGCCACTTGCAACACTGCATATGCTCCTGACATTAAAGCTATGAATCAAGTAGGTAATGATTACCAGTGGGAAAGTTGGGGAATGGGATTTCAACATTTCTGCAGGGGTTCCCCTTTTAGCATAGTGAAGCAGAAGAAGCAACATCTTGGTCCAGAGACAAGAAGCCGAGCTCTACTGGAACGCCCCCTTTAGAAGTGGGAGGGCATAAAACTAACCAGTCACTGATGGTTCACCTAAACTGGATTAAATGAAAACCTGGATGAGTGACCTCTGAAGTGGAGAACAGAGAGGAGCTGCCAGAGCCTATGTCCTGCTGGATTGAACTCCTGGGGCTAGAGGAATGTAAATGCATTCTGCTGTTACTACTTCTGTTTGATTAGGAAGTCTTTACCCAAACTCTTCAGAAGACTTTTAAACAATATATCAAGGTGACTAAATGATACGTGTCTATAATTTAAGCATCAGACTAGCATGGGCTACACAGGGAGGTGCAGGAGATCAGGGGCCACATTAAAGGATTCTATCTCATTCTATGAGGTGCTACAATGTGACCCAGAGCTTTGTATATGCTAGGTCAAGTGTAGTACCCCTCCCCTACATCCCAAACACTCTGGTTTCCATTGCAAGTCTACCTGGAGATATTTTTTTTCCACAGGTTATGACATCATGCCTGATTTTTTTGTTGGGCACAAGGTTTCACAATGTAGACCTGATTGATCTGGAACCACATGCAAACACTAGGTTGAACTTGCTTCGATCCTTCTGCCTCTGCCTCCTGAGAACTAGTATTACACTTGTGCACCACCACACAGAGCTGTTTCTGTGTTGGAGAAACAGGTCTCAACTAGTCCATGCTGGCCTCAAGGTCAATAACCAACCAAGGTTAGCCTTGCATTTTTCCCCTACCAAGCTACATCCTCCAGGTAGCGACATTTCAATAGTAAACACTGAGGCTGGGCATAATGACATGCACTTTTTTTATCAGCACTGGGGGGCATAACAACAGACACAGAAGAAATCCAGAGACTCATAAGGACATACTTTAAAAACTGTACTCAGCCATATAGGAAATCTAAACCAAATAGATAATTTTCTCAATAGGCACCACTTGCTAAAATTAAATAAAAATTGGATAAATAACTTAAATAGACATATGACACCTAAGGAAATAGAAGCAGTCATTAAACTATTCCCCCCACCCAACAAAAAAAACCCCAGGGCCAGATGGTTTTAGTGCAGAATTCTACCAGATGTTCTAAGAAGAGCTAATGCTAATACTACTCAAATTATTCAACAAAATAGAAACAGAAGGAACAGCCTGGCAGTGGTGACCCACTTTAATTAATTCAAGCGGTGACCTTTAATCCCAGCACTTGGGAGGAAGAGGCAGGTGGATTTTTCTGAGTTCAAAGCCAGCCTAGTCTACAAAAGCTAGTTAATTCCATGACAGCCAGAGCTGCTGCACAGAGAAACCCTTTCTCTAAAAACCAATATATATTATTTTTCTTTTTATTTATATATATATAAAACATTATTAAATTATATTATTATAAATTTTATATATATATATAAACAAAAAAAGGAATATTGCCAAATTCATTTTAGGAGGACACAGCTTGAAACCCAAAGCACATAAAGACCCAACAAAGAAAGTTACAAACCAACTTCCCTTATGAACATAGATGCAAAACTTGTCAATAAAATACTCACAAACCAAATCCAAGAACACATCAAAAAGATTTTCCACCCATGGTCAAGTAGGCTTCATCCCAATGCAGAAATGATCAACTTAGAAAAATTAAGGAAAGTAACCACCATGTAAACAAACCGAAAGAAAAAAAATACACGATCATCTCGTAAGATGCAGAAAAAGTCCTTTGACAAAAATCGAACAACCCTTCATGATAAAAGTCCTGCAGAGATAAGGGATACAGGGAACATACCTAAACAAAATAATGGCAATTTCCAGCAAGCATACAGTCAACATAAAATTAAATGGAGAGAAACTCAGTTATTCACCTAAACTCAGCACCAAGACAAGACTGTCCACTTGCACCTTATCTGTTCAGTATAGAACTTTACCTAGAGCAGTAAGACAACTAAATGCCATCAAGGGGATAAAATTGGAAAGGAAGAAGTCAAAGTATTTTTACTTGCAGATGATGTGATAGGACATGTAAGTGGCCCAAAAATTTCCACAGAGGAATTCCTATGGCTGATAAACACTTTCAGCAAAGTGGCTGGATATACAATTATCTCACAAAAATAAACAGCTCGCCGGGTGGTGGTGGTGCACGCCTTTAATCCCAGCACTCGGGAGGCAGAGCCAGGCGGATCTCTGTGAGTTTGAGGCCAGCCTGGACTACCAAGTGAGTTCCAGGAAAGGCGCAAAGCTACACAGAGAAACCCTGTCTCGAAAAACCAAAAATAATAATAATAATAATAATAATAATAATAATAATAATAATAATAAAACAGCTCTCCTACGTACAAATGACAAAAGAGCTAAGAAAGAAAACGGGAATGACACCTTTCAAAACTGCCTCGAATTCTAGAAAATATCTTGGGGTAACTCTAACCAAGCAAGTGAAAGGCTTTTATGATAAAACTTCAAGTCTTAGGGGACAGAAATTGAAGAAGACATGAGAAGTTGAAAAGATCTCCCAAGCTCATAGACTGGTAGGACTGACGGAGTAAAAGTGGCAATCCTACCCAAAGCAATCTACACATTCAATGCAATCCCATCAAAATCCCAACACAATTGTTTACAGACCACGAAAGGGGAATTCGCAATGCCAAATGGATACACAAAACGCCCAGGATAGCTAAAGCAATTCTGACCAATAAAGGAACTGCTGGAGGTCTCACTGTTCCAGATTGCATCTTTCACTACCAAGGTACAGTAGTAAAAACCACATGGTATTGACATAAAAACAGACACAAGGATCAATGAAACTGAAATGAAGGCCAAGAATAAACCCACACTCCTATAGGCACCTGAGGGTTTTTTGTTTGTTTGTTTGTTTGTTTTAAGAAATAGAAATACATACTGTTATGAAAACTAGCATCTTCAACAAATAATGCTGGTCAAACTGGATGTCTGTATGTAGAAGAATGAAAAACAGATCTATACTGATCATCCTGCACAGAACTCAAGTCCACATTTTTAAGAGACTGAATGACCCTGCCCTGTGTTAAATGCTAGCTGCTAAGTGTTGTATGCTTACACCAAAGCCACAGTCAAATGCCCTGTGTCTCAGTCCTCTCACCAGACTGAAGTGGGTCAACCAGGTTTGCACTTACCAACATGAGACAGTTGCCTAATCAGAAATTTCAGTGGCTCAAGCTAACCTCCCCAAATTGTATACACACCAATTTGGTTTTCCTTCATTCATATGGTATGATTTAACACATACTTGGGAAGTACACAGAAAGGCACTCACTCTGCCCAATCAGACCGGTCTTTATAACAGAGACACCTGCAGCTCGATGACTTAATCTAGCTATTGCCTAGCCTATTTTCCTCTACGCTATACACAATAATCTATTCCTTCTATTCTGGTCTCAATAGAGAAGCTATGTTTCATACACAAGTCATTTTCCTGTTAGTGCAATCTGTGACTCAAATAGGTAGTTTTAGAAATGTGGAACTACAAACATTTAATCAAGAATTGAGGAGGTTCAGTCAGGAGGACAACATGGTCAATGCCCTGTGGACCTAAACATCTCAGGATCAAGGCAAAGAGAGTCAACATAACAAACCTTGTCTCAAAATATTTCCTGAAACCTTGAAGGTGCAACTGTTCTGGAAATAATGTGCCATCACAATGAGAAGTCATGCCACAAACTTAGAGACTGGGAAAAATCTCTTCAGTAATTACAAGCCTCCAGCTCTACTTAACACACAAAGAGGAGCTGGCTGGGAACAGATCTGCTAACTTGTACACACAATGGGCTTATGCATTTCACATACGCTGTCAACTTCAAGAAATGCTGGTTACCATCCCTTCTATCATGGCTTGCTCAGTTGGCTTCCTTATACAATTCAGCATCACCTGCCCAGGGCAGCACCAACCACAGTGGGATGGGCCCTATTACGTCAGTGTGACTCTAGCTTGTGTCAAGCTGACCAAATCTAACCAGCATACCTACTGAGTCAACTCCCAAACCCCAAAGACAGATTGTTAAGCAAACCTCAACTCTCTTAACACTTGTTTTTCAGCATATACTTGTGCGCACACACACACATATAAAGTTTTGAAAAATCTGTCAAGTTTAGGACTAGAGAGATGGCTCAGCAGTTACCACCACCTGTTGCTCTTGTAGAAGTCCTGGGTTTGGTTCCCAACTCTAACATGGTGGCACACAATCATCCCTAAATGCTGTTGTAGGGGATCTGATGCCTCCTTCTGTCTTCTGTGGGCACAAAACACACGTGGTGAACATAGACATGTGCAAGAAAATCACTCATGTGGTGATATATTGTGTATCAAATAAAGCTTGCCTGAGGATCAGAGGACAGAACCAGCTACTAGATTAAACATACAGGCCAGGCAGTGGTAGCACACACCCTTAATCCTAGCACTGGATCTCTGTGAGTTCAAAGCCACCCTGGACTACATGAGATTGACTCAGTCTAGGAAAGAAACAGAGCCAGGCAGTGGTGGCACACACCTTTAATCTAGCAAGTGGTAGTCACACACCTTAATCCCAGCACTTGAGATCTCATGCCTTTGCTACCAGTATTTGGGAAGCACACAGGCCATTAGTCCCGGCACTAGGGAGGAAGTGAAATGGCTGGGCGGAGAAAGGCATGTAAGGGGAGAGGAGACAGGAACTAAGGCCTTTTGGCTGAGACCCTTTCAGCTGAGGACTCAGGGGCATTCAGTCTGAGGATTAATGGAGACAGGATCGGCTGAGGAACTGGCGAGGTGAGAAGTGGCTGTGGCTTGTTTCCTCTGATCTTTCAGCATTTACCCTAATACCTGGCTGCGGGTTTTTATTAAACCATTTAGGATTTGTACAACACACTCATACACAACAAATAAAATATTGAAAAATTAAAAACACATACCCTCATATCTCTTATATGTCACCAGAGTTAAATAAGCCAGAAATACACACAAATGTGACAAATATCTGCAGCAAAAACTATAATTTTGTAATTAAAAGAATCAAGACACTCGATCAAAGGAGAGAAATTCCATGACTGTAAGACAGGAAGACTCAGTATTATTCCAGTACGGAATTTAAGCTAAAGATTCAGCAACACTCCAATAAAAAGTCTAACCATTTTTCTATCCATTACAGAAAACTGATGACAAAAGATCATCATGAATGAAAAAAAAATGATCAACACAAGATTAGGTAAACAGCACACACTCTGATACCATCTGACTTTAAAACTCCCCATACAACTGCAATAAAGATTGTACTGTCTGGGAAAGAATTAAGAGATCAACAGATCATGAGAGCAAACTTAGAAATAAAAACACAATTAATGTAGTCAAAAATTTTAACACATAAGGCCAGGAAACCCAGTAAGTCTGGCCTTGCTGACACACGTGACTGGACCACCCTGGCATCTGCATGCAAACGTGTTTATGACACAGACTTTACCCCCTGCACAGAATTAACTGCAGACGGATCCCACACCTGAATGTTCAGTGCCAAGTGCAGAACTTCTAGACGACACTAGAGAGACCAGGGCTCTGCGAGTTAACAAGTCTACCTCCCAGGAGACAATGAAACTCTCACATGTGGGGCCTGAACAGTGTAGACAACAACAGGAAAACAACACAGAGACCCCCCCCCCCCCCCGCCCCATCCCCGTGTTCTGCACAGCCGCAGCCGCAGCCCACAGATATAAGTCATTCAGAGG
>CABHPR010103474.1:5240-15310 GCA_902168415.1 Peromyscus melanophrys | reverse complement strand
TGTGTGTGTGTGTGTGTGTGTGTGTGTGTGTGTGTGTGTGTGTGTGTTTGCTTCCCTCTTGGTTTTGCTGGTGTGAGATTTTTTATTTCCTGTGTTTTCATGGGTTTAGTTAACCTCCTTAGTTAGAAGTTCTAACACCTTCTGTAGGACTGTATTTGTAGGTAGACACTGTTTAAATTTGACTCTGTCATGGAATATCTTGTTTTCTCCATCTATGGTAATTCAGAGTTTTGCTGGGTATAGTATGCTGTGCTGGCATCTGTGGTGCATTAGAGTCTGTAAGTCATCTGCCCAGGCCCTACTGGCTTTTAGAGTCTCCATTGAGAAGCTGGGTGTAATTTTAATAGGTCTGCCTTTATATGTTACTTGGCCTTTTTTCCCTGCAGCTTTTAATATTCTGTCTTTGTTCTGTCTAGTATTTTGATTATTATGTGGTGGGGGTACTTTCTTTTCTGGTCCAATCTATTTGGTGTTCTGTAAGCTTCTTGTACCTTTATAGGCATCTCATACTTTAGGCTAGGAAAGTTTGCTTCTATGATTTTGTTGAAGATATCTTCTGGGCCTCTGAGCTGGGAATCTTCTCCTTCTATTCTTATTCTTAGGTTTGGTCTCTTCATAGTGTCCCAGAATTCCTAGGTGTTTTGTGTCAGGAACTTTTTAGATTTAATATTTTCTTTGAACACTGTATAAATTTCTTCTATCATATCTTCAATGCCTGAGATTCTCTCTTCCATCTCTTGTACTCCTGTTGGTGATACTCACATCTGTAGTTCCTGTTCACTTTCCTATATTTTCCATCTCCACGATTCCCTCTGTTTGTGTTTTCTTTATTGTTCCTATTTTCATTTTCAGGTCTTGAACAATTTTATTCATTTTCTTCCCCTGTTTGTGTTTTCCTGGATTTCTTTAAGGAATTTGTTCATTTCCTCCTTAAGAGCCTCTATCGTCTTCATAAGAATGGATTTAAGGTAATTTCTTATGTTTCTGCTGTGTTTGAATATCCAGGGCTTGCTATAGCAGGATAGCTGGGCTCTGGTGGCACAATATTGGCCTTGACTATTATTGATTGTATTCTTATGCTGGCATCTAGTCATCTGGGTTTGGGGTTATTATCAGTTTAGGTGCTGATTTCTGAGTTTATTTTTATTGGAGGGATGCTTTCTGGATGTTTTTCCCCTTGATTTCTGTTTTCTCTCTGATATTCTGGCCTGAGTGACCTGTGGTTCTGGTGACCAGCGAATTTTCAGGTTCAGTGATATGTCTCCACTGGGGTATTGGTAGCATTCTTGGTCTCTGAGATTTTAGGTGCTCACTTTGTTTCTGGGGTTCTGGAAACTGGTATGGTCCCTGGGGTTCCAGGTACCTCAGGTTCCTGGTGTCCTAATACCAGTGTGGCCTCCAGTAGTGCAGGTGTCTTCTACCAGAGTTGTGAGCCAAGATATGGAGTCCAGAGAAGGGGGTGCTACTGGGGACTGCTGAGTGGGTAATAATAGATATTAGTGGACAGTGAGTTGTATCTTACCTGGGGTTCCTAGTACCTTCATGGCCTCAGGTATAGCAAAAGTTATCTGCCACATTGTGGGCCTGGATATGGAGCCCAGGGGAGGAAATGCTGTTGGGGACTTGGGTTCCTAGTACCTGTGTGACCTCCAGTAGAACAGGAGTCTTCTGCAGGGGTTGTAAGCTGGGATATGGAGCCCAGGGTACGGGTGCTGTTGGGGACTGATAGGCAGGATTTAGGGAGTATTAATGGGAATTATGGGTATCTTACATGTAGTTCCTAGTACCTACATGGCCTCCTCTAGAGCAGGAGTCTTCTGCTGGAGGTGAGGAGACTCTGAGCCAGGATATGGAGCCCAGGGGAGGGTTATTAGTATTTTTATATTCAATGCATGATCAAAGACAATTCTCTTTTGTCTAGTGTGGCCCATGAAGCTAAAAAGTTGAACACTCATGCTTTATACTGTATGTTTTTTATTTTATTTATTGAATGTGCTGGCTAGTTTAACAACTTGATA
The DNA here is from genome assembly GCA_902168415.1 of Peromyscus melanophrys. NCBI lineage: Eukaryota > Metazoa > Chordata > Mammalia > Rodentia > Cricetidae > Peromyscus > Peromyscus melanophrys. Next base: position 13,292 of record CABHPR010103474.1, on the reverse strand, counting down.
TAGGTTAGAGTCGTTTGGAAGAAGGAACCTCAGTTAAGAAAAGACCCCACCACAATGGGCTGTGGTTGAGCCTGTGGCACATTTTCTTGAATGATGATTGATGTGGAAGAGCCCAGTTCAATGTGGGCAGTGCCACCACCAGGCTGGTGGTCCTGGGTATTATAAAAACACAGACTAAGCAAGCCATGAGAAGCTAGCCTATAAGCAACATTCTTTCATAGCTCTTTTCAGTTCCTGCCTCCTGGTTCCTACCCTAAATTCCTGCCCTATCTTCCCTCAGTGATTGGTGGTAATCTGTGATGTAAAATAGCTTATTCTTCCCCAAATTGCTTTTGATCATGGTGTTATAGAAAAGCAATAAAAAAAATCCTAACTTTATTCATCTGTGTGTTTCTATCCTCTTTGAAGTCATTTCCACTTTCATGAATAACATTTTGAATTTTTTGTTTAAGATTTACCCATATATACATATATATTATATATATATATATATGGATTTGGTAATTGAAGAGGTATAATCTGCTGGAGAAGTCATATTGACTTGTTTTCCATGTTTCCTATGTTTCTGCATTACAATTTTTCTACCGGTTGGTTTTGATATCTCTTCCAACTTTATTTTGGGAACATTCTAGTCATCAACCTACACTTAAATGATCAATCCACACAGATACCTCTAATTGAGAGTTCTCATGCAACTCTTCTGCTTTGAATCTGTGTGGATAGAGCCATGGACGACTAATTCATTTTTTCAGAGTCACCCTTCCGTTTTCTCTGCAGTTTTCAACTGATATATCATTGCCTTCATGATTTCCACTGTTTTTCCACTTTTTCTCTCTGGGATAGAGCTATCCCTTTATCCATATAGTTGTCATACAATGTATAATAAAGGCACCTTCTAATCATCCCTTTTATACTCAAAGAGGATTTCAAAAGTCTAAGTAGTCTTAATAGCATTTTTAAAGATTTATTTTTATTTCTATGTGTTCTGTATTTTGCTTGCTTGTATATTAGTACACCATGCTCATCCAATGCCCACAGAGGCCATAAAAAGGCATTGAGTCCCCTGGACCTGAAGTTATAGACAGTTGTGAACCACTCTGTGAGTGCTGGGAACTAAAGCTGAGTCCTCTGCAAGAGCAGCAAATACTCTTAACCACTGAGCCTTCTTCCCAGCCCCAAACCTAATTATTCTTTTAATTCTTCCTATATAATGTTAACTTTCAACTCATAATTTCTATGAACCTTTTATTTTATCTTGCCATAGTTGTCTATGTATTTTAATTATTTTCCTTGACTAGATAGCAGGCACTATAAAATAATTATTGAGCATCAGCTATATCCTGAATAATATAAAACACTTCACATAATTAATTTTTAACAAAATAAATAAGTTGCATCTTATTTTATATACAAGAAACCCAAAAGCTACACAGAATACTATTCCTAAGGAAACAGTTTGTAAATAGAAACATTATGGGTCAAACACAGCTGTTTAGTCCCAGAAACTGTCATCCTTCCATTACACTAATAGAAAATAAATGCCCACTCTCCATATCATCTCTCAGCTGCAGGATGGGTTTTTTTTTCTGTTGTCTTTTCTTCCCCTTCTCATCCATTCTTGTTCTTCTTCTCTGCAGTGACAAATTTGAATTTTCCCACCCAACCTGCATCTTTATCTTTTTACTCATACTGCTTTATTATTTCCAGCCCATGCTGCCACAGTTGATCAGCTAGTGTGAATACCACACTCTTTCACCAAGATCATCCCTGCAGACTCTGGCCCAGGCTGTTTAGTGTTGTCATTCACTGTTGGAAGGAAGAAAGGGAAGTAAGGAGGCATAGAGAGAGGGAAGGAGAGAGGGAGGAGGGCAGAAAGGGAGGAAAGGAGGGAGGGAGGAAGCAGCCAATGGCAGAACACAGTAGCTCGGATAAGGTCATTCTACGTTCAACTCTACCCCAAATGATATTTTGACAGCTCTTGGAACTGAAAGGAAATACCTTTAGTGACAGAATAAAGTTTATCACCAGAAAATATTACTTACATAAATCCTTGCAAGAAAGTTTCTCAAAGTATGAAGCAAAAGATGGAATAAATAACATGATGTGATAAGAAACTATATTGAAGAAAATTATAAATTATCATTAAAATATTCAGGTCTTACTACATAATGCAACAGAAGACAATATTGGAGGCAAAGATGGCAAAATAAAGTTTAGCACTATATTGAGGAACTGTGAACATCTCTTTGGAATATGCTAAGGAACTTGATGTCTAAATAAATAGATTAAAATTCATGTTATAAGTGCTTTCAAATAATCAAAAATATATGTGCACTATCTTATACTTGTTATACACTTAAAGTAACTATATGATAACATATTAGACAGTGTTGGAGGCTTCAAATGAGCAGAATTCCAACTTGAAGAGATAATTCATGTCATCAGTCTTCTTGTGCTAATGTAAAATACTAGCTTTTCTTTAATAATATGAGAGTGGATTCTTCCCATGAACCATCTACCTGGAAGAATTTTTATGGAATTGGAGATATGCATTAATGGGTAAAATACTTACTGTACAAGCATGAGGATCTGAGTTCAGATCCACAGAACATTCATAAAAGCAATACATAATAACACACATATATAATCTCAGTGATACTTTGGAAAGATGGGAGGCCAAGACAAGAGAATCCTCAGGAGTTTACAGGCCAGCTTGTTTGATGTATGCAATTACAAACAGTACGAAAGTCTGGTTTATTGGTGGCCTTTGGGAGAGCTTGCTCCAAGGCTGCCTCCAGGGTATGCAAAAAAATATCCAATAATGTAGCAAGGGCTAGACTTTTCTATCTAAAGGGGAAAATAAGGAAATACATTTTCTGGTGGTTACTTTCTTTTTTACTTTATCTTGAAAAATCCTCTCTGAAAATCTCTGTCTCCACATAGTTATATTCCACATTGTTACATTCTCCATACATTCTCCATACAGCCACATATCTGTACATTCTTCTGCACAGCCACAGGTCTCTACATACAGTTATTTCTTTTCTATGCAAATTCATCTTCCTTGTCTCCATACAGTTACAAATCTCCACACAATTACATCTCTCTCCACACAGCCATAACTATACATCTCATTTACATAGCTATCTTTTCTATCTGTCTCCACACAGCACATATCTCCTCACATTCTCCATACATTCATTATACACATTCTCCACATCTCTCTATAGTTTTTCCTCCATTTAGCTACATCCTTTTATACTTCCCTCCCATTTCTCTTTCTACATCTCTCATACTTCTCTCTCTGTACATTCAGCTACATCCTTCTTTTGGCTAGCGTGCATGCACGCGCACACACACACACACACACACACACACACACACACACTTCAACAGTCAAACTCTGGACAATTATATGTTACATTTTCAGGGTTCAACCCATTCTCATAACACATGATAAGTCACATAGTTTCTCTCAGGCTAGGAAGATCATGCTAACTGGCTGTGAGTAATTAAGCACATAGCCTGAGCAATATCACAGAGAGTGACATTGAAATTCAGGACTTATACAATAAACAGTTGGCTGAACTTTGAGCCAGGGAGTATGTGCAGAAAGTCAACTGCTGAGGGGACTGGTACAGGGAGCCATATCTCATTGTTATCAGCCTGACTTTGGTTCAACAGACACTTGGGAATCTGTCCTTGAGCAAATCATCTCCAGGGGCAACTTAGTCTATTTTGGACTTGCTCTGAGGTCTTAGCTAAATGTGTAAAAAGCTGTCTTTTGTAGCCAAGAATATTGTTATATTCCTATGTCAGTTTGAGTTATGAAAAATATCCGAGTATTATTTCTATTCATCAGAACTATACAGCTTAAGTAGAAACCATCTTTCTGACCATCCACAGCTATGTGTGTGCCCAATAGATGGAATATTATCATGAGATAAACACACAAGCAATGGAAAAATACCCATATCTGTTTTTAGGGAAGAAATGTAGTGATACATATATAGTGGCGATCTAACAAGGCAACTCCATGTAGTTTATCTGGTAGTTAAGAGGTTTATTTCTGAGTAACTTACAACCAATAAAGGGGTCAGTTACAGAGACCAGGAGAGGTGAGGTGCAATCCAACATGGTGGTCTGGAGAACTCTGACTTGGCCTGCAATCCAGCATCCAGGATCATAAGGAGCCAAGAGAGCTGGCATGTACGCACCTCGGGTCTTAAGTGGTCCTGTCTTGGCCACACCCCAGGGGCAGGTCTTAGGTAGATGTGGCAGTTACTGGCTGCCTCACTAAGGGCAATGCTTCAAAGTCAAAGCTGGAACAGCTACCCATTACATACATAAGAGAAATTACAGACAGAAGTAACCAGTCATTTACAGTCAGTGACCCCACTGGTCTTTGCCAAGTGGGGCTCCCCATCAGAGAGTTATGCATCTGGTGGGTCGACCTGTTGAATACTGGTTGTCATCTGCTTTATACTCCCATGGCCTCTGGCACTGGTTCAAACAATAAGGAAGTTGAGGACCAACACCTGAGGTTGTTTTCCTATATCAATATATACACCATGTGCAGGAACACACACATACACTCAATGCACAAATTTTAAAAACCAAAAAGAGAAGAATGGATATAGCATGAGTCTTAAAAGTTCTTATTAATAAAATCAAACCTGAGCCAGGTATTGGGGTAAATGCTGGAAGGTCAGAAAGACAGAATAAGCCACAGCTATCTCACCTCGCTGGATCCTCAGCTGGTCTTGTTTCCTCAGACTGGATGCCCCAGCCATCATCCAGAATGGGTCTCAGCTGAACTGCTGCTAAAAGCCTGAAAGCTTAACCAGCCACATGCTTCTCCAGGCCAAAGGCTTCCCCAGGCCAAAGGCCTCTCCAGGGCAAATGCCTCTAGTTTCTGGTCCTCACGCCTTATATACCTTTCTGCTTTCTACCACCACTCCCTGGGATTAAAGGCTTGCTTTCTGGGATTAAAGGCGTGGGTCACCATGCTTGGGTGTATCCTTGAACACATGAATTTCTGCCTCTGGAATGCTCGGATTAAAGGCGTATGCTACCACTGCCTATCCTCATGTTTAATATTGTGGCTGTTCTGTCTCTGACCCCAGATAAGTTTATTAAAGTACACAATATTTTGGGGAACACAATACCACCACAAATGGAGATATGTCTCCATGGTTAAGAGCACTATCTGCTCTTCCAACATTCAATTCCCAGCAAGCACATAATGGCTCACATCTATAATTCCAGTTATAGGGTATTCCAACATTCTTTTCTGGCTTCCACAGGGACTAGGAATGCATATTGTGCACAGGCATGCATACAAGCAAAACACTATACATATTAAATTATTTTTCAAAAAATTTTAAAATTTTTCAGAAGTCAGAATTTCAGGGATGCAAGAAAGGTTCAACAAATGTAATATAACACATAGACAGAAAAAGAAGTCACATGATCATATGTTGCAGAAAGTCTATGATTATATTTACTATTCCTTCATGAAAAAGTCCTGAAGACACTAGCAAAAGAAAAAATATACCTCAACATAAGTGTCTCATTTGTTTTTCTATTGCTGTAAAAAGACACCATGACAAAGGCAATGTCTTAAAAAAGGTATTTAATTGTGAGCTTGCTTATAGTTCCAGAGGATTAGTCCATGATCATTATAGCAGGAAGCATGGCAGCAGGCAGGATGGCATGGCACTGGGGCAGTAGAGGCTAATGGGAATATGAAACATTGAAAGAGTTAAGGACTTTGTAGTTACAAAGAAATCAGAAACTTATTCACCTTATCCCTAATTTTGGCCTCAATTTTTACATACAAATAGAATCTCCTAAAATATTCACCAAAGACATGCAAATAAAATATACTCAAATGGTTTCATTTTTCTGAGGTCACATTTACTACAACTACTCTTTTTAAAAAAGGAAAAAAAATACCTACCTGGAAACAATGTCTACTTTTCTTCCCTTTTCATCATAACACAAACCTTTGTAAGACCCACTCAATTCCCCACAGACTTTATCTAATACTCTCAAGAATTCTACAAGCAGAACAAAATAGTATGGAATCAGGAAGGAAAACAAATAGCTTTGAATCCTTGATGAAATCTTTTTGGTGTGTGTGATAGAAGAAATTTAACTTTCATAAAGAGGAACTTCATAGTAATAAACAACTCTAGCCAGGTGTAGTGGCACATGCCTTACTATTATATATGTAAGGAATAGGGAGATATTTTCTGAACATCAAAGTTTTGTTTTGTTTTTCAGCAAGACAATCTGATCTCACATTGTGACAGTTAATGTTGATTATCAACCTCACAGGATCTATAATACAAAGAGACAAGCCTCTGATTATGTCCATGAGGGATTCAGTAGATTAGGATTATTAAAATAGAAGGACCCATCCTGAAGTGTGTGGCACTATCCCATAGACTTCCTCCTGGACTGGATAAAAAAGGAGAAAAAAAGCTGAGCACTAGCATTCTCTCTCTGTTTCCTGACCATGATGAAATGTGACCAACCACCTCAGTCTCCAACCATCATAACTTCTTTGCCATGATGGACTGTATTCCCTTGAGCTGTTGGGAGAAATAAAGCTTCCTCCCTTAGACTGTTTTTGTCATGGATTTGTCACAGCAACAAGGATACTAACTAATAAACACCTCTGCTTCTCCTTGTCTGATTAGTCTTCAAAATATGTCATAATTTCAATCATTCCTGTGATTAACCACAGTGATCTTTCCATTTCAGGTCAGTAACTACTGGTCCATCATTTCCTCAGGATCCAGCTTTACAAAATGGAACACAGTTGGAAGGCATTGCTTCTTAACATCCTTGAAGACCTTACAGAGGAAGAGATGGGAAAGTTTAAGTACCAACTGAAAAATATAGATCTTGCTAAGGAATACAGCCACATTAAACGAGGGACTCTGCAGAAGGCAAACACAGTGGCACTACTTGCTGATACACTGATCCAGCACTATGGAGAAGAATACTCCATGACTGTGACTCATGATGTGCTGATAGCCATAAACCAACGGAATCTGGCAGAGCTGATCATTTCAAAAATGGAAAAATGTGAGTCTTGAATTAATCATCCCTCTCTTTGCTAGATATTTCTAAAACATTCCCTGAAATCACCCTATTATGAATAATTCAAGAGAATGACATCTAAAGGGAGCTATGTTTTGTGGTGGTGTGAAAACAATAATCTAGAGCCAGTGAATAAGCTCAGTGGGCTAAACACTTGCCACACAAGACTGACAACCTAAGCTCAATCCCTAGAACCCATGTAAAGGTAGAGGAAAGAACCAACTCCATTAAGTTGTCCTCTGATCTCCAGATGTACACACGGCGAGGCCACACATCATCATCATCATCATCATCATCATCATCATCATCATCATCATCATCATCTACTAATAATAAATAAACTTAAATTTATATAATATAAAGCAAACTATTTTAAAAAGAACAATTTAATGCATTCACATTATGGTGCCACCACCATCTTTGTCTAGTTACAGAAATTTCTCATTACTCTAAAAAGCCTAACTCTAAAAAGCCTAACTCAATAAGGAGTTTTTCCCCACTCCTCACTCTCTACTCTTTCTACATACTAGAAAACAGCAATGTTATATATGTATGTGTGTGTGTGTGTGTGTGTGTGTGTGTGTGTGTGTGTGTGTGTGTGTGTGTGTGGTGTGTTTATATATTATGGATATTCCATCCAAATAATATACTATAGTGTATGTAATTCTTTCTTTGTGCTTCATTTACATTGTGATAATCACATTTTATAGCTGAATGGTATTATTTGTATATATTTATAACACTTTATTTTTTCACTCAACTGCTGATGGATATTTAAGTTGTTTCTACCTCTTATCTATTGTGAATAGTGCTATTATTAATATGCCCTTATGAGTACTTCCTAGAGTACCTGTGTTCCAGTCTTTTGGGCAAACATTTAAAGATACAACTTTGTGTGTGTGTGTGTGTGTGTGTGTGTGTGTGTGTGTGTGTGTGTGT
>CABHPR010103473.1:0-17059 GCA_902168415.1 Peromyscus melanophrys | reverse complement strand
GGTGGTCGGTGCTTTCTGGCAGGCTCCTCTAAGAAACCTACGAGAGTCTCAGACAGGATCCCTTGTGCTTTCGGTCGGGGCCAGCTGATCATGGTGCCCATTGGCTAGGAGCTCAGACTCACTGGGCAGCCGACTCTACCACTAGAGACTCTTAGACTTTAAGAAATACTGGCCAGGCCGAGCGGTGGTGGCACACGCTTTTAATCCCAGCAGAGGCAGGAGAACCTCTTGAGCTTGAGGCCAGCCTGGTCTACAGAGAGAGTTCCAGGACAGCCAGGGCTACACAGAGAAACCCTGTCTCTAAATAAAAAAAGAAAAGAAATATTGGCCAACAGGGGTGAGGGAAAGCAGGCCTAATTAGTGTTTGCATACACGTCTTGAAGTTAGTTCCATTGTGTTGATAGGTACAAGGATTAGACTTCAGAGACATAAATTAGTGATTAAGTCAAGCCAGATTAGGGGCTGTCACATTGGCACCCTTGACCTACCAATCTTAGGAAGGCAAGCCCATCTGTTGGAGAATCTTGCCATGTTCAGCAGGTCCCCAGATCTGACCCTGCCAGTTTTTAAGACAACCTGAGCTGTCAATGCATATTCTGAACTGCTTTAAGCCACATTCAGCTCTTAGGATTCAGACACTGACACCCTGAAAATAGAGTGTTTAGGGCATGCCAAAAATAAAAGCTGTTGCTGCTCTGCAGAGGACCTGGGTTCAGCTCCCAACACCCACCTGGGGCAGCTCACAACCTCCTGTAACTCCAGGGAGATCCAACACCCTCTTCTTGACTCCTGAGGCACCTGCATGCATGTGGTACACAAACATACACTCAGGCATACATATATACATAAAATAAAAATAACATTTCCTAAAATAAGCATGGCTGGTGTCTACCCAAGCGTAGGAAGGCTGAAACTCCCTTATCTGCATTAAGAGCAGACTGTAAAAAAGGTGCCTGCATCCCCACCCAGGAATCTAATAGTTCCTTTCATGAAAGAGCAGAGGAATATGACAGCTAGACAGACTTCCATGGCAGGATATCTGCCCCTAGGCACTTCACATTCCTGAGTAGCTCTTTTCACAAGCTAGTTTCCACCTTAGGGCCTTCCATTACCTTCGCAATCACACACAATCCCACCAAAAAAAAAAAAAATGTCCCGTTTCCCCTCTCCCCTTCCTCTGCAGGGAAGAAAAAGAAAGAAAGATGTGAACACTTATGCAAGGCTGGGACAGAATCACAACCCTGGAAGTTCATGCACACACACACACACACACACACACACGCACGCACGCACGCACGCACGCGCGCGCGCGCACACACACACTCATATCTAACCTCTTTTGTGCATTTTCTATCTTAATATCTCCTGGTTTCCTCCAGGAAACCCTTTGCCCCTCTGCTGCCTTCCACCCAGGGTCTTATCCTTACCTACCCCATGATGCAAATTCTAAAGGCCATATTAGGTCAGATGTTTCATGAACAGTGGAAAGAATGGGCTGGTGCAAAGGGGCAAGTCTCATTTGCAAGTTAATAAAAGTAAAAGCTGGGCTGGGAAGCTAATAATACTCTGAACTAAGCTAATGCATGCATGGAGCCATGAAGGAAGTAAGTCCTAACATATATTTGAGTTTTTCCTAACAGGAATAAGCTACTACTGTGTATTTATTATTCATCACAGTGGCTCCCACTGGCATTTAAAGAATCTCTCCCCCAAATAGAAATGAATTGAAATGCTTTTACATACTTGAAGGGCATCTCAGCCATGCTCCAGAGACAAAGAAGTGGTACTGCCAACCTCCAGCCCCAGAGACACCTAGAACCACCCCTCCCTCCCTCAGAGCTTAGTCCTGCCCAGCCTGGACGTTGCTGTTCCCTATTTCAGTGAGTAAGGCAAGTATGCTTTCCTAAGCCTTGGTATCCCCATCTGTAATTGGAGGTCACTGCACCTCTGACAAGAATTAACATATTTGGAATAGTGCCTGGTACAGACTGCTTGATGAATGCCATTTCTTTTAACCACTGCCAATCCTCAGGGCCAGCCAAGCAGAACTCAATAAACATTTTGTCCAATAAATATACCTATCTACTAAAAAAGCCCCCTAAGGTCAGGGTCTGTGAGCCTCATTCACCAGTGGCCCCTTAAAGGCAGCCCAGACGAGCCTGGCGTGGCCGAATGGATGATACTTTGAATTTTATACTTAAACACCCATCTTGTAGAGGCTGTTTCAATCCCCTGGGAACATATGCTATGCCAAGGCTCCAGCCCTAGAGATTGCAATGAACTGACAGGTGGAGCAAGAGGCCCAGTGACTAATGTACGGCCAGCATTGAGAAGCACAGATCTGGGCCCACATGGAGCATCCCAAATGTGTGTGCATACACTTCAGACAGGAACTCAACTTCCTGGCCCTTGACACACAACGCTGGTTTCATCTGGTTATTCTAGGTAAATCAGAGGTCCTCGTTCAACCTGTTTTATCACTTGAGCACTGACTGCTTTTGATGAGGTACTCTGGGAGGTGACACTCCAAAGCACAAGTCCTCAGTGACAGAATAAAGGGGGTGGTGTGCTGAGTGGACACCCCTATCTTCTAGATGGACATTTCTTTTCTACCTGCGGTGATTTAAATGAGAAATGACATTCAGGCATTTGAACACTAGGTCCTCAGGTGGTGGCACTGTTTGGTGAAGGAAGTATGTCTCTGGGGAATGTCATGTTCATGAAAGAGCACTTCAATTCACGCTCTGCTTGATGCTTGTAGTTAAAGATGTGCTTTCTCGCTGGGCGGTGGTGGCACATGTCTTTAATCTCAGCACTTGGGAGGCAGAGGCAGGCTGATCTCTGAGTTCAAGGCCAGTCTGGACTACAACGTGAGTTCCAATACAGCCAGGGCTACACAGAGATATTCTGTCTTGAAAAACAAAACAAAACAACAAAAAAAAAAAATGTGCTCTCTCTGCTCCCTGCCGCAACTGCTGGGCTGCTTTGCCTCCCTGCCATGATGGCTCTTATGTCTCTGGAACTGTAAACCAAAATAAACTTTCTTCCATGAGTTGCTCTTGGTTATAATTATGGTCATTATCATGACTACAGACTTCAGTGAGGGGATAAAGAGGTATTCTAAGGAACACCCCTAACTAGCTAGATGTTAGCAGGTTTGAGGGTTATTGAGGATGAACTCTGCTGTCTGTAGCTGAAGTTTCTCTGGTCCTGCCTGGTTCCTGTGGCCCCCACGGTCAAGGACAAATCTCTCTCACCCATTAGTCCTGCAGCCACTGGACCCAAGTAAACACACAGAAGCTTATATTATTTACAAACTGTATAAGTACAATATCTTGACCAAGATTTGAAATATATGTACAGCATTTTCTAACAATATCAATCTCAATATATATATAATTTGTATACAATATATAAAAATCCAATCCAATGTAAAGTATTTAAAACTAGTAGTTGTCTGTTAAAAGGAGATTCAATAATCTACCTTTTTATTTATATCATATCTATATCCTCTCTTTTCTTTTCGGAGTATATTCTACCCTCTATTCTATCGTTTCTATATATCTTTTTTTTTTCAGAGTAGATTCAATAATCTACCTCTTATCTATTTCTTTTAAACAAGAACCTTAAATCTAATCTCCTTGTTTAGCCCTTTTCCTGACCATTAACAACAACTTGTAACCAACCCTCCTAAACAATGAAAATTATCCCAAACCCAAAACCCATTGAAAGACCAAAAACCACTTTCCGAGAGTTGGTGGTACACATGGCTCCCACCCAGAGCCAAAGCTGATGGTAAATGGACCACCACCATGTGATCAGATTAAGGGCATGTGCTACCACTGCCTGACTTTTGTTTATGGCTGGGTATGTCCTCTGATCTCCAGGCAAACTTTATTTATTAACATACAAATAAAATATCACCACATTTCAGCACAACTAAAATATCACCACAGCTGTCCTTTTTTGGCAGCTTGTAAAACCAGAAAGTGGAACTACAGGACTCTGGTTAATATTCAGAAGATCTGAGTCATATCTGGCCAAGTGGAGACATACATAACATTCTGAACTACCAAGAAGGTCATAAGATTTCTATTAGTGGTAAAGAACAGGACATACCAATGTCCTTTCCTGACTAGCAATCCAAAATGTTCCTGCCAATCGCCTAGACAGGAAAATGCCCCCTCAGGGAAAGCTGTCTCTCCTAAAAACTTTAGACATCGTATAAAGCCTACCTAAAATGTAGATTGAGAGCTCAGTCAGTAGTGTTTACCTAACATGCACAAAGGCTCAGGGTTTGATCCCCAGCACTACACTCAGGAGGTAGAGACAGAAGGGTCACTCAAGATCATTTTTGGGTACGTAGCACGTTTGAGGCCAGCCTGGGCTACAGAAACTGTTTTAGTCAATCAATCAATAACTTTTTAAAATGCAGGGCAGTACAATGAATTTTTCTGGACATTGCCCTTGAAACTCCTTAAAACTTCTTTACTCTGTATTAAACAATCTTCTACACCAAGTTTCTTTGTCTCCTCCGAATTCTTGCAGCAGAGACCACAGACCAGGACTGGTCTGCTGTTCTGGTCATCAGGCCTGGACTGCCCCTCCCGTCATAGTGCAATCAGCCCTATCTTCCTCCTCCCTTCCCCCATCTCTCCCTCATCTGAGTTACTTGGCTTTCTTATCGATTCCCGCAATCACAAGAGAGGGAATCTTGCAAACTTCCATACCTACAGTGCTGTTCCATACAGAAGGAAGTGCATTCTGAGGCCACCTCTCTGAAGAGCCACTGACTGACCTTGGCTGCTGTGCTAATGAGATCTGGATGTTGCAAAGAGCTGAAGCTGCCGCCATTGGTCTCTGAAGTAGCCCTCTGGCCCCAATGCCTGCATCTACCCAACATCCTCTTGACAACTAGGTGCAATTTACAGAATAGACTGCTAAACCCGGACAGGCCTCTAATCTCAACTAAAGCAAGGAATGTCATCCCGAGCAACCTACCTGTTGAGCCATCTACATATAGGTGTGGTGTGTGTGTGTTGGGTATTTTTGATTTTTTTTTTTTTTTGGTTGTTTTTTGGTTTTTGAAGACAGGGTTTCTCTGTATAGCTTTGGTTTGGAATCTGTCCTAGAACTCACTCTGTAGACGAGGCTGGCCTCGAACTCATTCACCTGCCTCTGTTCATCTATCTATTTTGTAAGCATGTTTAATGACTTTGTGTGACCTCTTCAGCAGTGGCACGTCTTTCAGAGTATCCTAGATCATGGTTACTGTATCTCAGAGTAAATTGTTTTCCTCTTTAGAAGAGCTATTCTTTAGTCGAGCATGCCTGGGTCTTTACCAATATCATCCTTTATTCATCACGCTCCCAAAAGGCGGGTCACACTCCATCTCATGAGAAACATTGGGCTCTAGATCCAACAGCTTTGATAGGCCAAACCACTAAGAGGATGGATTTCCTCTAGGGACTGCCTAGCACCTGCCTCACCACTGCAGCTGGCTGCCCTATGCATGTGGGTGGCACAGTAGTGTAAGTATGCTGGGTGACTGACTTCTCAGGACTCAGCCTGGTAGGTTTTCTATGGTGGTAAAAGCTGCCCTTCCCTGGTTCTTCCTTTCAGCAATCTCGGGGATCATCAGACCAAGGTCCTGTTTGCCTGGAATTCGAAGCTTTCCACCTTCCTGAACCTCTTACACTGAGTCTTCTCACACAACCAGGCTTTCCTCTCTTCTATCTGAAGACTATGATGGCCTTCCAAGGAATTTGGCCAGGAGCTTCATTTGCCAAGTCTACCTAAGTCTCCAGGCTTCCTCTGGAGAATCTCTTGATGCATGATCCCAGGTCCTAAGGCAGCCTTTGCGTCTCAGAGAGCGCCTGCAGGAAATGCAGAATCTCAGGTCACACACACACATGTACATGCACACACACACGGTTCAGTCAGGCTATTGAACTTAGCTTTTTTAAAAAAATGTGTGTATGTGTCATGTGTGCTGGTGCTGAGAGCAAGGCATCAGGTTCCCTAGAGCTGGAGAAACAGGAGGTTGTAAGCCACCCAATGCAGGTACTGGGAACCAAACTTGGGTCCTTTGGACGAGCAGCAAGCTCTCTTAACCGCTAAGCCATCTCTCCAGCCCCAGGCTGTACTGCACTTAAACATTAATCCCCTTTGCAGGGGCACAGTGGTGCATGCCTGTAGTCCCAGTTATTTGGGAGGCTGAGACTGAGACAGTAGCATCACTTGATCGGTTCTAGGCTGTAGTGCTCTGTGCTGATCAGTTGTCCACACTAAGTTCAGCAACTGTACGGTGACCTCCTCAGGAACAGGGAGCACCAGGTTGCCTAAGGAGGAGTGAAGAGTTGGAAAGTCCATCCCCTTGGAAGAGCAAGCACCTTAGAGGAAGTTATTCCACAAAACACACTAGAGAAAAAGGAAACAAAATTTAAAGAAAAAAACAAATAAAAACAAAACTCACATCATTATACAGATATGAACTAATAGCTTTATTTAGAATAAAAAGCCTGAAACACACCCAGTGAGTGGTCTCAAGAGGAAATGAAATGCCAGTCGTAAGGGTGAAATACACTGATTATTACCAATATGGAAATACAAAATACTCTGTTGGGGTAAAAAGAAAAATCAAGTTTTATTCAAAGAAATACTGAAAATAAATGTTTTACAAATTGAAGTCGAGCACTTTAAGTGAAATTTTAGGAATGAATTCTCAGAATCTATACAATACATTCTGGTATTGGCCAATGCAAAGTTTACTTGAAACTAGTATTTTAACATATGCTTAACCTTCAATCATTTTAACATTCATTGATTATAACAATTCAACTGCATGATGTTAAGCAAGCCTCTTACGTAGTATCTCAGATATAACTTTTGAATACAAAACATTCACACCAGCAAGGAAATTATAAAAATGTATGTCAACGACTGCAGGACTGGATCTGAAGGCTGTGTACAGACGGCGGCGCTTCCCCTTAGATAGTCCCCACAGTCAACACTTGAGAGAGACGCCACCCACTCTCGTTCCTCTGGTACACGACCACTGCAGTTCCTACGTCTCACTCCACTATGCATCAACTGAAAAACATATATATGTATCCAAAAAATGTCTTTAAAGAGACAGACAAGTGGGATCTGGCCGCTGTGAGCAGAGCTTCACAAGAAGCCCGTCTGAAAATGACTCCCAAGGGCCACTGCGCAGTTCCTACTCTCAGAAGGACAAGATGGTCTTGTTAATGATTTCCACCGACTCCCGGATCTCGTCCTCCTTGATCACAAGTGGAGGGGCTAACCTGATGATATCGCCATGGGTTGGCTTGGCCAGGAGCCCATTATCTCGGAGTCGCAGACACACCTTCCAAGCGTCACAATCTACAGAAAAATGGTCACAATGTACACACAGAGATTAATGTATGAATACCCTTGTCACAGGCAAAGGCAGTGAGTGAGCCTCTGCAGAGAGTGTCCCCAGTGTCTGCTCCGGAGAAGAAGCTCTAAGTCGCTGCTTTGCTCAAGAGGCTGCATTACTGCCTTTTTGGCAAGCACATAACTGGGTCTGGATGACATGTTAAGACTGTTACAGGCAGAGCACCCCTGTCTGCTGTGCTTGGGGCCAGAAGGGCTCCTTCAAGATTCAGGAATGCTGGCATACACAGAAGGAGAAGACGTATCTTGGAAAAGGGGCGCATGTAAACATGAAACTCTATTTCACACTCACAGGCCTAAAGGTAATCTCACACAAGACTCTCAGTGCACTTGCATTTTGATTATGGCCTGTCTCCTGGGATCAAGTATGGGATTTTCCTCCTCTGGTGTGATGGTGGCAGTCAAAACCTTTCAGATTTGGGACTATTTCAACTTCTCAGATTAGAGATGCCTAACATGCAATCGTAAGGCGCTAATGTGAACGGACTTGGATAGGAGACTAAAATGAAATAATGGAATAGCTATCCCCCAACCCTAGGAACACTGCACATTGCTGATAATGGACACACTTCCTGGCCTTTCGGAACTAAACATCATTTCCCAGCAGTGTTTCTCAACCTGGCTGCAGGCAGAACTGCCTAGAACTGCCTGAGTCCACCCTATCTCAACCTGTCACATCAGTGGAACTGGCTCCCTTCCTTTCTCAAAAGCTCCTCTGCTGGAATCACTGCTTTAAAAGGAAGGGTTAGCCCAAGAAGACCCAGCAGGGTGCCCTGGAGGGTGATAACTGGTATCGGGCACAAGGAAGTCTCAAATCTTCATTATCTATTATCCACATCAAAGTCATTCATTTTATTCCCACTGCTGCTTCTACAGCCTCTGCTGGAATGACAAAGCATCCAACTGAAGGGGAAAGATTAACAGAAACTAATCAGGGATCACTAAGTGCTGCCTGACTAACAGAGGCAGGAAAGAACTGTCCGCAAGGAACAAACACTTGGTCAAAAGAGTGAGACATGCCTTCCCGTTGGAAAGATCGACATTTAGGACAACATTAATGCAATCAGGTCACACTTCATCTAAATGGCTTGACCAACAGTCTAGTCCACTGTTAGAGAGGACTGCCCTACCCACTCTGTCTTTGAAAGGACTGTCGGCATATGTGCTGGGGACATTACCTTTGGTTTCTCTGATGACGATGGCATTTAGCAATCCTTTCCCTCTTACACAAGTCACCACATCAGAGGGCAGCTTCATGAGCTCCTTTCTCAAGATGGCGCCCATCTTGTCTGCGTTTTCAGCAAGATTCTCTTCTTCTAAAACCTGTTTTTTAAAAAAAATCACACAAACGTTAAGAGTGTCCTGGAGCAATCCATGTAAGGCTGGGAGCAAAACGCACCTAAATGAGACAAAGACCTCCAGAGCGACACCACCTGCACTTGCTTTTCAGAGCCTGTATTAATTTCTAGCTAAACAGACAACCTCAGAGCCTTGCTTTAGTCACAAATCCATTGTCAACCAGTCTTCGTGGCAAAATAAAGATTAAAATTTGTTTAATGCAAGCCAGGCGATGGTGGCACACGCCCTTAATCCCAGCACTCAGGAGGCAGAGGCAGGCAGACCTCTGTGAATTCGAGGCCAGCCTGGTCTACAGAGCTAGTTCCAGAACGGCCAAGGATACACAGAGAAACCCTGTCTCGAAAAAAATTCTTTAGTGCAGTATGCTGTTATTATCAGAACACCTCAATGGAGTAAGTCTAATTTAACTTGAAACTGCAGCAGAATTGCCTTTTGTCGTCCCCCTAACGTATTACTGTATCTTACATCTACTTTCCTGGGCTGGCTTCAAACCTGGGACTGCCCTGCCTTCCAGTTTCCCTAGTGCTGGGATCACAGTGGTGTACCACCATCCCTGATTTCATTTTTACCTGTGTGATACATTTTTATCTGTGTTGAAATACTTCCTCTTCCACTGAACTAAGACCAGCAGCCCTCAAATCCGAGTTTGAAAAAAATAAAAGGGAAAAAGAACTTTGTGATCACCTGTAATCCTAGCACTTGGGCAGCTAAGGCAAGAAGATTTCGAGCTGTCTAGCTTGGGCTACACAGTAAATTCCAGGCCAGTGTGAACTACAGAGTGAGACCTTGATTTGAATAAAGCAAACAGACAAACAAGAAAAAAACAAATCTTGCTTTGCTAAACCAAAGGGGCCTAGTAGGTGGTCATCATACAGGAGTTCTGCCACTGCCAGGTGACTGACTACAAACTCGAACAGCCCAGAGGAGTCCAGTCCTAATATTAGGGAAGGCAAAAAGCTACCGTCCTTTTTGAGAATGCTTTGCTCGTGGAACCTTCCCTCCATACTTCATGTTCTCTAACACTTGGCAATCGTATTAAACTTCTTATTACACCAGGACTCAAATTAAAAATAATTTCAATACTACTTAAAAGCAGGGATCATTCAGCCCTATCAGTTTTCACCTCAAGAGCTGCAATGGCGATTCGGCAGCCGAGTGGATTGCCGCCGTAGGTGGAGCCGTGTTCTCCTGGTTTAATGGTCAGCATTATCTCGTCGTCACACAGCACTGCAGACACCTGAAAGACATTCCTCATATTCTCAGCATGCCGGGGACACAGATACTTCTATAATGCTGATATTAAATTCTATCAACCAGCAGTTTACATCTGCCCCGACTCTCAGTAATAATCCAAGACAGGCCTTCTTAGAACTAAAAGAAATAAACTTTTTTATTATTATTTTATGTGGATGAAGTGTTTTGTCCACAAGTATGTCTATGCAACAGTGCCCATGGAAACCAGAAGAGGGTGTTGGATCCCTTGGAACTGGAGTTACAGATGGTTGTGAGCTGCCAGGTGGGAGCTGGGAACTAAACCCAGGTTCTCTGGAAGAGCAGCCAGTGCTCTTAACCACTTACCCATACCTACAACCCAAGCAGAGCTGTTTTTGCAATGAGATAATTTATTATCTTTCCAAAATGCTCTGCTTAGAAAACAAACTTGGGTATTCTCTGCAAGAAGACAATTCAGTCTACTCAGCAGGAACATCTACTCTTCAAAGCCCTTTTAGCCCACATCAATTACTGGCTCTGGATACAAACCCCAAAATAGAACAAATGTTCCCATCTTACATTCATTGTTGGAGGTCTTGACCAGTTTCTGAAAAATGGGAGTAGGAACTTCTGAGGGAAATGCTTCTGTCCAAATCAAATGCCACAACACATCCCAAAGCACACACTCCACTTGGTCAAAACTAACCAAGTGGACCACACAATGGAACTCTAAAATGTTCCAACTGGCCTTTATCACACCTGATCAAATCAAATGACTTGAAAGGTGTCCCAATCAAGGTCAGAAGAAATAAAGGGACATTGAACTTACAGGGTATAAGCCACCAGAAAGGGCCTTCCCGAGAAGAACTATGTCAGGTCTGACATTCTCATGATCCACAGCCAGCCATCTACCAGTTCTGGACAATCCTGTCTGTATTTCATCAGCGATAAACAGGACCTGGGAGAAACAACGGACAACACAACTGTCATTCTCACTTCACAGGGAAACAAAGACCATATCATGTCAACCCTCTCACTAAGTGTCTCTCTGGTGCACCCTGCAATCTGTGAAGATGTTTTCAGCACCCACACAATTTCAGTGGTGTCCTGTGGACATCTGTTTGCCACGTCAGGCTAATAACCTCCCAGAGGCCCGTGTGGCACTCACTGCTTTGCATGGCAGAAACATCAAGAGTTTAGAGGGCTTCAATGGCCCTAATTTCACTCAAAGAACAAACTCAGATAATTAACTCCTATATAATTATCAAACATTTTTCTGCTATTCTCAATACTAAGCAAAATACACTATTAGCCTTGGTTAAAGAAAGGGAAGAAGGGTCGTAACATTTAGAGCAAAGGAACACAAGACAGGGCTTGGGGGATTAAGAGTGCAAGGCTCCTAAAGAGAAGAAAATCCCAGTAAGAGCCTGGAGGTCTGCAGTGGCAGCCGTCCTCAGCACAGTGTCTCACCAGTGTTCTAGAGACTGAAAAGTTAGCTTCCACAGAGGGTTCTAAGCATTAGAATGTCCCTTAACTCTCGGAACTCATCTAGTGGAAAGTGAGATAATCATGTATCCTGTCAGCAGAGTTCAAACAAGTGCAAGCAAGTTTGGCCTCACTGCCAAGTCAGCGGGACCACCTGGTACCTGGTGCCTGGTGCAGAGTTCTCGAACTCCCGTCAGGTATCCTGGATCTGGAACAATAACACCTGCTTCACCCTGGATGGGCTCCACCATGAAGGCGGCAACATTTGGATCCTGAAGAGCACGCTACAAAAGAAACAGAAGGGAGTTCTAGTAGCTTCCATTCTACCATATTTGGTAATTGAAGTCAAATACTATACATACTTCCTGTTAAGAATAAGAATGAGAGACTTAGCAGTTTAGAACAATTGTTGCTTTTCCAGAGGATCTGGGTTTGACTCCTAGCACTCATATGGTGGTTCACAACCATCCATAACTCCAGTTTCAGGAGCACCAGGCATACATATATGCAGGCAAAACACTCAAATTAATTAATTAAGTGTGTGTGTGGGGGGGGGTGATGATGATGAAGCCCGGCATGGTGGTTCATGCTTATAATTGCAGGACTCTAGCATGCTAGGTTTATAGGCATATACCACTATCCAGATTATCCCCACATTTTGCTACATTATAGATGTATTATAACTAAAAGCTAAGGCAGGAGCTGGAAAGGTGACTCGGTCATTAAGAACACTCACTGGCTATTCTTGCCAAGAACCCCGGTTCCATTTTCAGCCCCCACATGAGGGCTTACAACTGTCTTTAGGTCCAGTTCCAGAGGATCCAATGCTGTTTTCTGGCCTCCTTGAGGCTGCATACACATGGTGCATTTATATGCAGGCAAACACTCACATAAATTTTTCTTAAAAAAACTAAGTGGCCTGTTAAAGCCATCTTATGACTTTTTTGTTTGTATTTTATAAAAGTTCTCCACTTTGGAGATGGGATATACCTCAATGGTGGAACAACTGCCTAGAATCTACAAGGTCTTGGGTTCCTTCTCTAGCACCACAAGTAAAGTACTGCAATTTACAAGTCTTAAAAACAGTTTATCTAGGCCAGGAGTGATGGTACACGCCTTTAATCTCAGCACTTGGGAGGCAGCAGAGCCAGGCAGATCTCTATGAGTTCAAGACTGGCCTGGTCTACATACTGTTCCAGGCCAGTCAAGGCTTCAAAATGAGAGTCTATCTCAAAAGAAAGAAAGAGAACGAAAGGAAGGAATGGAGAGAGAGAGAAAGAAATTAATTTAATACAGTAATTAACTGAGTAATATGTTATGATCTGAACTAGTTAGCTGGCCTAAGTACTAAACGACAAAAGCAGATTTCCCTGGGTTGGACCCTGACTGCCCACTACTGAGAATGAGTCTCACATTTCAGCCTACCTTACAATGGATTTTCAGACTCATATAACTTTGTTTGTTCTGAGATACTGGGGTCAAGCCCAGGACCTCACACATGCTGTTTGACCAAGGAGCAACCTCCCCTATCCTCATTAATGATTTTAATTTTTGAATGTGAGCATTTGTCTGTTATGTAAGTATGGTAAGTATGTATCTGCACCACAGGCATGCCTGTTACCCAAGATGGTCAATGTTAAGAGTCTCCTGAACTAGAATTACAGAAGCTTGTGAACTTCTAAACTGGTGTAAGGAACTGAACCTAAGTCCTCTGCAAGAGCAGTATATGATCTTAATCATTGAGACATCTCTCCAGCCCCCTCATTAATGTGTTTTTATTCCACATACTGAACATACTGAACATAATTAATTCAAAATAGTTTCCAGTTGCTATGAGCCAAGTACCATAGCCCCCATGATGTACCTCCAGTGCGGGCAGATCATTATATGGGATAGTTTCAAAGCCTGGCATGAAAGGTCCAAAGCCTTCATAACTGGTCGGGTCTGTGGAACTGGAGATTGCAGACAATGTTCGACCCCAAAAGTTTCCATCTAAAAGGAAAGACAAATAGTGACTATTCCAAAGAAACCTACAAGTTCAGTAATACTACTCTACAAGCACCTTGGGAAGCCTGACTAAAAATAAAGGGTTATTTAGAGAACCTCTGTGAGCTTTCAATTACTCAAACAAAATCTGATACTAATTCCAATGGTTCCCCTGCCAGCAGCCAACAGGTCTCCTTCTAATTACTATTTTAGACACTTCTCTATGGCACTTTTCTCAGACCCATTCTAACCAAAGCCTCACAACTGAGACATCCAAGCATGGTTTCTGGACAAAGAAGGAACATTTACAATAGGAATGTGAGAAGAGAATGTCCTGCATAATGATCAGCAGTTTCCTTTTTTTTTTTTGGTTTTTGGTTTTTTGGATTTTCGAGTCAGGGTTTCTCTGTCCTGAAACTCACTCTGTAGACCAGGCTGGCCTTGAACTACACCTGCCTCTGCCTCCTGAGTGCTAGGATTAAAGGCATGTGCGCCATCACTGCCCGGCAGCATTTTCCTTTTGATAGCCAGCCCAATACTGCAAGCTACCTACTAAACAGAATGCATTTTCAAATTCACTTACAGCAAAGATCCTCAGACAATCCAAATACTTTCCATGTTGCCTGCCTTGACATTATAATCCTCCTCCATAATGATAAATGGAACAGACGTCTGCCTTTTCTCAGGACCATGTTTTTTTTTTTTCTATTAATAAATGTGGCTGAGGGCCACTGGAGGCCAGGCACTACTACTCCAGGGCAGGGGATGGACAGGTAATTAGCCTGGGAGCTGCCTGTCCTCAGAGCCTCCACTCTGGTAAAAAGCAAACATCCTAACATCGGCCAGCAAAGCAAACAACTACAACGTTTCAGCTGGGGTTAAACTCAACCATGAACAATACAGTAAAGAGAACGGGAATTCATCTCACTAACGATGTGTTGACATCTCCACCACCTATGCCAGCAGCAACTCAATGACCTCAGTACTGGGTGGTTCTATATTAGCTTCTTGGCGTCTCTAAGAACACTCTTGCAAAAGCATCTGTCACCTGGGTCTCTGACTCATGCGTCAGCCCATCTTTTTCTCATCCACATACAAAAGCATATTCGTTAAGATAACAAGCACCAATGTGACCAGGAGCCAACTTGTTCTCCTCTCCCTAGCCTCAGGGATCTCACCCTGTAGCTCACTCTGCAGGAATAGACCATCTTTCACTGTCATTTCAGCCCACTGACTCATCAGACTCTTTCAATACAATGTAAAAATATCTTTGCACCCTTCACGAGTATGAAAGAGACTGTACAGTCTATAACAGAAATGACATTCTGTTTAGAGTAGCCAGCCAGGATACCCACAACTAAAACACAAGATTTTACAATGGTAAATTACAGACAGTCGCTTATGAAGCCACAACTATGCTGCTGGGTTAAGCCACCCTTTTTTTTACTCAGAAAAATGCAACCGTTCCCATTTCTTCTTTTCTGCCTCTTTTGGATGCTGGCAAGAGCCTAACTATACTTTCTCTTGTACATTAGGCTTTTTCATGCTTTGGTGAAGCCCTCCCTCCTGTCTGCCACGTAGCTGCTCATCTGCCATGTGGCTCCTGTCTTCTTCTTCTTCTTCTTCTTCTTCTTCTTCTTCTTCTTCTTCTTCTGTGTCTCTCCTCTGGGCAGCTTCAGGATTTACAGCTTGTCTCCCTATAGCTGTTCTTTTAACCTTGAATAAAATGTCTTTGAGTTTTAAAAAAAAACAAAAATGGAGCCAGGTGGTGACACACACCTTTAATCCCAGCACTTGGGAGGCAGAAGTAGGCAGATCTCTGTGAGTTCCAGGGTAGCCTGGTCTAAAAAGTGAGTTTCAGGACAGCCAGGGCTGCACAGAGAAACCCTGTCTAGAAACGCCACACACAACCCCCACCTCACCTCCCCCCAACACAAAAAACAGTGGTGAGATACAGAATCATGGCAACATTTCATCAGATCATAATCTGTCACCTCAAATACTAATTGACTCTGGTCATAACTTTATTATGCTATAGGATTTATAATTTAACTGTATATATTCACCAGAAAAAGCAAAAATGAATTTGACCCACAAAATCAGCACATACTTCTTTTTTAACTAAAATCAAAACTTTAAAAAGCCAGAATCTACCATTTGAATATCCCACAAAGATTATCATCTCAAATTACATAATCCCAAAAACCTGTAAGTCTCTTAACAAGAATTCAAAGTATTCCTTCTCAACCGTTCTCAGAAGTGTAAGACGGGCAGCTTCGGCCTCCTGTTCCTGATAGTTTCTTAGAACACAACACAAAGACATATTCACTATTAGAACTAAAATCCTGACCACAAGCCAACATGGTGAGGCACGCCTTTAATCCCAGCACTTGAGAGGTAGCAGCAGGCAGATCTCTGTGAATTTGAGGTCACTCTGGTCTACAAAGTGAGTTCCAGGAAAGCCATGGCTATATAATAAAACCCTGTCTCAAAAACCAACAAAAAATGTTGGCTGCAGATGCTCAGTGACAGAATGCTTGTATAGTAAACACAAGGCCCTGCATTTGAAACTTAGCACCAAGAAAGAAAAAAGCAACTAGAAAACAGCTATGAGGAAAATGTGGTAAGATGAGAAATGAAATCAAAGTCACTTACTTCAAGGGAGGATTGAGGAGTTGAGAAAGAAAAATCTTGAACTAGGGATGTGGCTCAGGAGTAGAGCATTAACCTGGCATCCATTAGATCTTGAATCCATTCCACAACATCACAAAAGGAAGATCTCATACATCAAGAAGTAATGTAGAAATCCAAGAAGGAATTCCCCCACCAACCTTCATAAAACTGTCCATAAATATTATGTAACAATTAAATTCACATACCAGCAAAAACAATCTTTGCTTTGTATTTCTGGATGCCTTTCACGGTGTAGCCCCAACGACGAGCAAGCTTACAGGCAGTCTCTCCAGCCTCCACTCCTATTGTGGGGAAAATGCTTAGATTTTACTAATGCTGCAAATTATCAAAGAAATCAGCTTAGCATGGGGTGCACAACGGAATCCCAGTCACTTGAGACACTAGTTCAGGAAGACTGCAAATTCAGAGCCAGCCTTGGCAATCTAGTGAGATGCTAAATAAATACAAATAAAGAAATGATTGATGGACTGATTGTTTGATTGGGAACTTAACAAGAATGGAACTGTTTTACCTGTATTCATAGGAAGGACTTTGTGGTAGTTGAAAAGCTTGGTAATGTACTCCTCATATTCACCGAGGACATTGTTATAGAAAGCACGAGACGTTAGGGTCAGCTTGTCCACCTGACTCTTCATGGCATTTATGATCTTGGGGTGGCAGTGTCCTTGGCTGACAGCACCATAAGCACTCAGGAAGTCGAAGTACTGCCTGCCTTCTACATCCCACACATAGATGCCTAAAATACATGGGGAAGAGAAAAGAATTTGAGTCTCGGTATGACACAGACCCCCAAACTGAAGACTGATTTTTTTAAAGCCCCCTCCACACCTACACATGAAATTCTATTTAATATATTTTTATGCTTAAACTTGGTTTAGTGGCT